>QUSF01000020.1:10341359-10392872 GCA_003676055.1 Chloebia gouldiae
CAGTGCCCCACAGCACCTCCCGGTGCCCTCCTGCCCTGCCCAAGCCCAGCACCCCGCGCTCCTGCCCTGCCCCGGCAGTGCCCAGCGCTGTTTCCTTGGCGGGATGGCCGAGCCCGGCCGGGCTCACGGAGCTCCCTCAGCCCGGACCCTGCTCAAGCAGGGCCACCCCCAGTGGCCTCCGAGGACCGCGTCCAGCCGCATCCCCCCGGCCCGGCCCCAGCCCGCACTCACAGAGCTCGCAGTAGCGGTGGCAGCCCCGGCCCAGCCCCTGCAGGTACCGCTGCAGCACGTCGGTGAGCAGGTCGCAGGCCGAGACCTGCACGGAATCCCAGCCGAGGGCCTGGCAGATCTGCGCCACCGACACCCGCAGCAGCCAGCGGGAGTAGGTCTCGCACATCCCGCCGGGGCCGGGGGCCGCGGGAGCTCTCACGCACCGCCCGCCACCGCCGCCTGCGCCGCCGCCATCTTGGCGCCGCCCCGCCCCCGCCAGGCAGCGCCGCTCCAGCGCCGAGCGCATCGAGCGGGGCGGAGCGCACCGAGCGGGGCGGAGCGCACCGAGCGGGGCGGAGCGGAGCGCACCGAGCGGGGCGGAGCGCACCGAGCGGGGCGGAGCGGAGCGCACCGAGCGGGGCGGAGCGCACCGAGCCGGGCCGAGCGCGGGAACGCCGCCCGCAGCGCCCGAGGCCGCCCCCGCAGCGCGGCGGGGACGCGCCGGGGCCGGACGCGGGACGTGCGCCGGTGTCGGTATCGCAGCGCCGCTAATTGTCCCCCACTGCCCGAAGGGGTCGTGCAGGAAGGATGGACAAGGCTGTTTACGACGCCTTCGAACCGAGGGGAGTTTTTGATGGGATATGGGGAAGAAATTCTGCACTGTGGGGGTGATGAAGCACTGGCACAGCGTGCCCAGAGAAGCCGGGGATGCTCAGTCGTGGCGCTATTGAAAAGTCTGGTGGGATAGTGGAAAGTATCCCTGCCCATCACAGCGGGTGCAACAAGGTGATCTTTAAGGTCCCGAACCATCCTGTGATTCTATGGTTTCTGTAAATAATCTCAGTGTCTCTAAATAAATATCTCAGACGGCTGTCCAAAGAATGGTGCCAGATTCTAAGTGATGAGCAGTGACAGGATAAGGAGCAATGGCAGTTAAGAAAACCAAATCACAAGGAGTTCACATCCTCAGGAGGAAGAACTTCCTTATGTAGAGGGTGGCAGAGCACTGGAACAGGCTGCCCAGGAAGGATATTTTCCTCCTTTTTTTCCTTCTAGCTGGATGGAACACCAAATTGGCAGCAATGAGGAAAAAGTGTTTCTGGGCGAGTTGTTTAATTGGGAAAAAAAAACCCAAACAAACAAGTATGGAAAGGATGGAACTCAGCTGGCAAAAAAAGATCCAGAAACAAAATTTACAGTAACTGAATGGTGTAGGAGGTGCAAGAAGGAGCAGCAAAGCTCTTACTCAGTGGTAGCTGTGATACACAAGAGCTAAACTGTAACTCAGTAGCTGTGTGTAACTAATCAGAGCATGGAGGACAGAACTGCAAATAACAGAACTCTATTATTATTATTTCTCTAGTATAAAAACCTAATTAGTTCATAAATTAGCACTTTAGTTTATGAGTAGTCTGTTGTGTCAGTCACACTCACATCTCACAGCTGCAGCCTGAAGAGCAGGACCTGGACCCCGAACCAAGTCCTGAAGCTCCTGGTTTGGTTAACAGCTCAAGGTCCTGAGGGTGGTGCCCTCAGGGCTCCATACTGGGAACAGTATGAGCTTCTCTGGGCAACCAGTGCCAGGACCTCACTCCCTTCACAGTAAACAATTTCTTCCCAATATCCAATCTATCCCTGCCCTCCATCAGTTTAAAGCCATTGCCCCACGTCCTGCTGCTCCATGTCCTTATCCAAAGTTGCTTTCCAGCTCCCCTGGAGCCCCTTCAGATGCTGAAAGGTCTCCCTGGGGCCTTCACCAGGCTGAACAAAACTCTAAGGGTTTGAGAACAAACTCTCCTCAGCAGAGGTGCCCCAGCCCTCCAACATTTACATTTCTATACACTCACTGACCATGCTATAAACTGTGCATTCTAAATAACCTCTGTAGTGACTCACCCAATCACATCACTTAATTTTAAAAATTCAACATCTGCAAACAGTAGCAATACAAAATTCAAATAAGAGCGATCAGTGGAGTAGCTGTGTGATGAAGAGGTTATTCCAGAATGCAGAGACTGCTCAAAGCAGATCACTTCATTTTCAAAGACAGGGTGAAATTAGAAAATCTCTTCTGCTCTTCAAAAGAAACATCCACTTACATGTTTCACGTGGCAAATAAACTAAAAGTGTAGAGCACAGACTTTTAAGAAATAAAGTTTCAAAGCACACCCAAGCCCAACCCAGATATTTAGACTCCAAGAGCATTTGCTCCACAGACAAGCAAAAGGATCTGTTTCACGGAGGTGGTTTATTGTACGAATTTACAGATTTCTGGGGCTTTTCCACTTCTTCACAAGGTAACAGAGCAGTCTTGTTAACACAGACACAGGCAGGCTAAACCACATATGCTCAGAAGAGCTCCTCTTCACCTGTAAATAAAATTGAAACAAATTAAAATCCTTTCATCTATTTAGGTATTTATTCTAAACTGCTATCTTCCCCAATTTGAATACTTCATTAATATTCTTCACCACCCCCCAACTATTCATCACATCTATTTTTTCCTTACATTTTAAATTTTGAAATTTTCCTTACATTTTAGATTTTGAATATGTTCATGTTAATACAGAAACCTCTTTAGGTCTGTCTTACATACAGACACCTTTAAGCAATTGCCATAAAGTCAGGCCACTATGCAAAAATTCAAACAGTAATTGCAAATGAATCCAACAACAGAGAAAAAAAAAACCCACAGAAAATTATAACTCATCTGGTATTATGCTACCATGGACATAGTTTCCTTAAAATTACTGAAAATTAAGAACTCTTTGGATAAATTCAAACTAAAGATGTACAATTTCACAGCTCTTTAGGAAGGAAAGTTTCTGTCTGACCAAGACCACTCAATTCTGACTTCCTCATCTGACTTCTTTTTTTCTGTGTTAATTCATTTTAAAACACAATCCAGTTTCTATGACATAACTTTACCTCTTGGATTTGGCTGAACCGCTTTTTCCGATTAATCCCTGGTTATGGTATTATGAGAAAAAACAAAACAAGCAAGGTTAGGAAGCAACTCATGCAAATTCAGGCAAAACTCTGCATGGATTTATGACCACAAATGTATTGTGAGGAGCACAATACAGCACCAAAATCATATAAAGTACATATTCCAGGCATTCTGTAAATACACAGGATATGAACACATGTATTTCCATAGAGGGCACAAATTTTTAACTGTTACAGTAATACATATGAGCTACATGCAGTTACAAATTGTGGTCTAACCCCACACATTTGTAACCTGCAGCACACACCTGCACAAAGCCTCATCCTCAGGCAAACAAGCAAAATACTGAACTTCAAGTAAAATACATATTCCATATGAAAAGATTCTGGAAATTCTGTCCTTGCAAACCCAGCCCCAAACTCTCAGCTTCTGAACACCTGATTTATCCAAAAGCATTTCAGTCACACCATTTGCTCTCCCCTATTCAACATTACTGGGCTATTTGACCAGGCAAAGTAGGAAATGTCCAGGTAAAAGGGAGGAGGGGGGAAATCCACCAAAGGCCAGGAAGGAAATCCTCACCTCTCCAGGCAAGGATGCCTGGTGAGGCTGAAGATCTATTTTACCAGCTTTTAGACTGCATTTGATCAGAAAAAACTGCCAAACTTCGCTCTGGTTAGTAAACTGCACAAGCTGAAAAGCTTGGGAGCCATGCCAGGGACTGCCTTCCCTCTGGATTTAGGACCTACAATCCCAAAGTTTGCCTGTTACCCTGGCACAGAAGCAGCACATGACTGCAACAGCTCTGACTGCACGTTCCTACAGATACTCACAGAGCAGCAGCACCAGAGATGATCTCAATGAGCTCCTTGGTGATGACGGCTTGGCGGGTGCGGTTGAACGTCAAGGTCAGCTTGTCAATCATCTCGGCTGGAATAAGGCAAGATTGGAGTTAAAACACAAAATGAGTGTATAAATGCAGATACAGAGAAGCTCTGTGGGCACAATATCCAAGTGTCTTGTAAACCACTGCAAATAACAAGAGGCTTAGTGCACCTGACATTTTTTTTCCCTGTAGGTAATATTAGCAGCAAACAATCTAAAAACCTGAGAATTCAGCTTGTCAGTCAAACATCTGCAGAACAGCTGGCAGACTTGTAAATGCCAGGCATAACGCTTATTGTAACATAACACAAGCAGGCACCATTAGCTTTGGAATTAGATTTCACTGTCAATTAACTGCATTGTTATTTCCTTCAAATTGTGGCAAAAGGAGACAGATTTTTCTCCATTATTTTTTTTTCAATTATTTCAGGTATCACCACTTTCTCTCAAGCTGGTCATCAGAGCCATGACTACCATTGCAGGCAGCCCAATTGCACATCACATCAGCTTCACACAATCACCAGTACCCTTTCAAGTAATACTCACCTACTCTATACTTGCTCCATGAGAGGTGGAATTTAACTACTGTTTAAGTTTCCCCACCTTTAAATTGCACTGCACTACTTATATTTGGTGAACGAGTAAGTACAGATTTATAAAAATTCAGGAAATCCTCAGAGCAGCCACATGAGAGAAGCATAGAGAATATTTAGCCATTACAAGATTATTAGTATTATTATTTAGTATTTCATATGCCTTTTAAATAATCTGTTATTTCACTTCCAGTCCTAGGCTTGTTTCTTGACAGAAATCCCTCTTTCCAGGGACTACATACAGTTCACATTGAAACAACGTCTCAATTGTACTGGCTCAAAAAAAAAACACTCAAAGTGGAATTAAGATAGGAAACAGCTGATTTTTGAAGCAAAGGATTACACAAAGGGAGGTCAACACTTTCTTGCTGAACTGAAGTCCTGGAGAACCCAGGGAGCTGCTTACAAGCATTCTTGCTGGCGTTGTCCATGGCAGTCATCCTGGCACTCTGCTCGCTGGTGGTGGATTCTTTCAGGGAGTAGTACAGAATGTTTGCTAGTGTGAACTCCTGGTAGTTTCTCAGCACGTCAGCATCAAGATCATCATAGATACTTAGGCTTTCTGCAAACCATGGAGGAGCAAACTTAGATACATCCAAGATTTATTACTTCCAGCAAAATACAATGACACCGAGAAGATTACTTGTCTGGGCTGTTTCAGTACTTAAGGCAGCACAGAGGGATTTCCTGAACATATTGTGTGTACCTTCAGAATCTCTATGCTACTTATAATTCTGTTAACTGTTTTATGTGTTTTAGTTCAATTTAATACTAAGAAAGTCAGACCAAAGCAAAATACATTATTACCATATTATGTTTAACTTTCCCATACAATGCTGCAAAAACATTCTGGGCTATTTTTACTCACTACTCAGGCTATTCAGTGCTGAAAATTTTGGAACTGACAGAATTTACATATGCACAAATATTGATTGAGACAGAATCTCAAACCAGAATTAGCATCACCTTTTCTTTTAACCTTCTTGCCCCACAGCACCTTTGTAAGTCAGCTCTGGACTGATCTTAGCCAAGATAAAACCACCTGTTAAACTATGATACAAGCACCATAATAAGATGTTTTAATACCATATTCCCATTTTCAGAGTGCTTTTCTTGTGATTTATCACTGCATGTAACTGGTGGTTTCTAGCTCCCTACTTACCAGAGCCAATCACAGTTTCAAAGGAGAAGATTGGTTTTTCATCAGTCTTGTAAGAGATGACAGACCTGTACAAAAAGAGCAAGATAGGCTCTTGAGCTCAGCTGAACTGACTCTAAACAGCATGGTTCAAATCATTTTAGAATAGACAACTTCTGGCTTTGCAATGTCACAAGGTTTTGTGATAACCCTGACGAAAAGATCTTGGATACCACATGGATATAATAATGTGCTGACTATAAATTTAACAGTGTTCACTACACACAAGTCAAAAGGGAGTTCCAACCACAGCTACTAGAAAAAACAGGCCAGTTCTTGACACACAACAAAATCAAGAAGTAAAGTGAATATGCCATATATTCCCTTTCAATTTTCATACAACTTGATCAGGCCAATATACTCTTTGAAGCATTCTGCCAAGTATTTTTCCAGTGAAGTTGAGTTCAACCTTACCTGAACCGATTGTAGATGACAGAACCTTCATCAAATTCATACCCAGAGTTTAACAGCTCTAAAGCAATGGCTGAAGCATCTCCAAAGCTCGGAGGTCTCCGTCCCACCTCTTTGAACGTCAGCAGGAAATAGTTGCCATGAGTCCTGCAGCAACAACAAACCTGTGTTAGAACCAAGTGGATGCTCTAAAATACAGCGAGCAGCATGACTTACTAGAAGTAACTGATTGTAATTTAGGACATTTTACAGAATTAGAGTCTGAAAGAAACTTTGCCTTTAGTTAAATTACAATAGCTTCACAATACACACATGCGTAACAGCACCAGTTGCCAGCTTTCAGACTTTTATTTCAAGAATATAATAGTGCTGTGCAGCAGTCAAATTGTGAGATTATCAAAACCACTTTTAAAATATTTGCAGGTTTTTTTTACAGGAACTTGAACTTAACACAGTTCCCTTAAATGCAATTTCCTGCCAATGGCACACGATCTTGAAATTTCTACCAGAGACAACAAAACTCTAAACTTTTGGGCCCCATCCTTTTTACCTTTGAAGCAGGCCTCTGATCTTGTCACCTACTCCAACCACCATAACCTCCTTCCCTGCATTTGAGAGGTTGGTAATCTCGTTCTTCAAGGTTTTAGCAATAGATGTATGGATAGCACCACACAGGCCTCGGTCAGAGGACACACCAATAAGGAGGTGCTTCTTCCTGTCCTCAGGTGGCTTTATTTCTGCTTTCTCATACAGAGCTGGAAAAAAAAAAAACAAACCATAATGATGTTTTTCAAGGGTGCCAAAAAAGCAAGTAAGTAACAAAAAATGCTCTGAATTATTCTAACTAAAACCAATACCAAAGGGGCTCCAGATCTCAGCCAGATTAATTTTATCTCCTTTGCAATTGTTCCAAGTTTGCACACAGTCAGAGCAGATGTGAGGAATAAACAATTCAAAGCCAGGCACAGCTCTGATCAGATGTCACTCAGTGAAGTTCACTGTGCAAATTCTTTTGGAAACAGACTATTGGAAGTTTAAAAAGCATTGGCATTTTATCACCACTATGAAAACCTCCTCTTCTACTCCCCCATCACTAAGCACAAGATCTTTCTCTCACACAGAGCTCCTGTTCCATAGACCCTCGCAGGCTTCAGCTCCCTCTCAGCTCTTGCGTATTTGGCTGCAGAAACCATCTTCATGGACTTGGTGATCTTCTGGATGTTCTTGATGGACTTCAAACGCCTGGTGACTGCAAGGGTAAGAGTTGAAGGTCATGGGCTGTACTGGGCATAAGGACTCAAACCCAAACAACAAAATGCCAGCAAGAGCCAATCAAAAATATTTTGCCGTGTTCCTCAAAGAAGAAGAAATAAATAAACAAACAGCACACAAATAAACCTCATGAATGACCTTGGTACTTGCAGTAAGACTAAGAATGTAGCTAACACAAATTCTTCTTGACAATAGAGATGTTATTTCCTTCAGACATAACATTCATTTAGTATTTATCCCAACATGAAGTCTATTTACTATTCTCTTTGCTTCTACCTCTACCTGCTTCACAAAATATATTATTTGAGGTATAATGTCATCTTTCACAGATGACAAGCAGAGAAAACAAACAAACAAAAAAGTCTCCATAGTGTGAAGACAGAATAAATCTCCTCTTCTGTTTAGACGGTGGTAAAATGACATCTATAAAAACACTAATAGAAAAAGTAACCAAAACTGGTATCCCATTGACAAGCACAATTCCAAGGCAATATCCCTATATAAGAACTATGAGGGATGGCTTAAGGAAGCATTATCACACTGAAACCATTCAGTCAATCCTTCTTCCCCCACAAATGCTGCATAAAAGCACAAGGAAATAAACATAAGAGATACGAAGTTAACTTTTATAGGTGAGAAGAAATCTGGTTTAGCAAATACAATAAAAATATTTTTAAAATCTATTTGAGTAAAACTATAAAAAGACATTTAAATTACTGCCAAATCCACTTCAAGCAACTCCTTTTCTGAAGGACACTTGTTTAATGTAATTAGCACTCAGGCCTATATAGCATTGTTATACATCACGATCATTTTACCCAACAGAGGCTAAACAGAATTAAGTTTTAACATATGGTTTTCCTGCAACATTTTTCCTCTCTCAAGAGCAAACAAAACCTTTACTTACTGTCTTTTAGCGTTGCCATATTCCTGACTTGGCCCCTGAAAAGGAATGCAGGAGAAATTAGGATAATTCACTAGCTCTCCAGCAAACCAACACCTGCCAAGGGCAAGTCCCTTTCAGAGTGATGAAGATTTGCTGTTTCTTAAAAAACATCTGTGGCAGAGAGAAGCCACTCTGACCTGTGGCTTTTATGCACACCTTCATCCTTCCCTACCTTATATAATTTCACAGAATCAATTAGGTTGGAAAAGACCTCTGAGATCATGAAGTCCAACCTATGACTGAACACCACTTTATCAACTAAAGCACGGGCACTGAGTGCCACATCCAGTCTTTCTTCAGATACCTCCAGGGACAGTGGAGTATCTGAAGAACCTCCCTGGGCAGCTCATTCCAATGCCTAATCACGCTTTCTGTGAAGAAATTGTGAGGAAACAACCCAAACCCGTGTTGTCATGTCGCTGGCCGCCTGGCAGAAGAGGCCAACTCCCACCTGACTGCGCTGCGCTGTCAGGGAGCTGTAGAGGAATAAGGTCACCCCGAGCCTCTTTTTATCCAGGCTGAGCTCCTCCAGCTGCTCTTCAGAGGATTTGGGCTCCAGACCCTTCCAGTTCCCCTTCTGCAGCACCTCCGAGTCCTCCCCGAGCTGCGGGGCCCCGAACTGCCCCAGACTCGGCAGCGCCGAGTGAAGAGCAAGGCTTAAAACGCCTTACCCACCGCCTCGGCTAAGGGCACGGGGCAAACGAGGGCATTAGAAGGGCAAATCAGTAAGAAATAATTTTAAACAAAGCTTCATGCAGTGTAATTCATTTCTAAAGGCTATTAAAACCAAGCAGAGGAGGCAGCACCATTTCCTGGCCAGAGCAGGGTCTCCTGCCATGTACAAACTTGAACCTTTAACCCTTGCCTGTCCCATTCTCGCACCCGCCGAGGACGGAGCCTCCATCCCTGCGGGTCCCCGCTGCCCTCATCTCCCGGTACCCGCTCCGCCACCTCCCCTCAGAGCCCACAGCCCCTCACGGGCCGCCCGCGGCCGCGACCCCGCCGCCCCCAGGCGCCGCACGGCCAAGGGAAGCCATCTTCCCCCTTCACCCCGCAGAGCCGCCCGGGCCATCGGGACGCGTTCCCCCGTGCCCAGAGCGCCCGTCCCAGCCCGTGCCGGTACCATTGCGGCTGGAGCAGCGCGACCGCGGCGCCCCGGGCGAACATGGCGGCGCCTCCACCACAGCCCCGCTGAAGGTCAGCGCGCCCGCACCGCGCATGCGCAGCCCCGCCGGGATCCGCTTCCAGGGCGCCGCCGCCATTTCCGGAGGGGGCGGGAGCCGGACCGGGACCGGGACCGGGATCAGAATCAGAACCAGGACCAGGACCAGGACCAGGACCTGACCAACGTCATGGGGAAGTCGGATTTCCTCAGCCCCAAGGCCATCGCCAACCGCATCAAGTCCAAGGGGCTGCAGAAGCTGCGCTGGTACTGCCAGATGTGCCAGAAGCAGTGCCGCGATGAGGTAACTGCGGGCGCTGCGGGGTCCCCGCTCCTTCGGGCGGCTCCGATCCCCGTCTAAGGAGGGAGTCCCGGTTCTCCTGGGGTCAGGGCGCCTTGGTTGGGATCAGCTCTTGTGGCAGCTCGGATCTCATGGAATGGTTTGGTTTGATCTTAAAGATCGTCCACTTCCAACCCGCTGCCATGTGCGGGGACACCTTCCGCTGTCCCAGGGTGCTCCAAGCCCCGTCCGGCCTTGGACACTTCCAGGGATCCAGGGGCAGCCACAGCTTCTCTGGGCACCCTGTGCCAGGGCCTCACCACCCTCCGAGGAAAGAATTTCTTCCCAATATCCCATCTAGCCCTGCCCTCTATCAGTTTGAAGCATTGTCCCTCGTTCTATCAATCTCCATTGTAAATGTCCCCAGTACTATCGAGGGAAACATTGTGGGATTGCGATCACACTTGTAGGAGTTTATTTGTAGAAGTTTATTTGTAGGATTTTATTTATAGGATTTTAGTAATCTCTTCATCTGTGAGTGTTGCAAAGTGAGACAAAGACAAGCCAAGTATTTATTTCTGCTTTATAGAATGGCTTCAAGTGTCACTGCATGTCTGAGTCCCACCAGAGGCAGTTGCTGCTGGCTTCTGAAAATCCTCAGCAGTTTATGGATTACTTCTCTGAGTAAGTTTTCTGTATATTCTTACCCAGATCTTCATGCCTCTATCAGGTCTGCACAGCCGTACCCCTAAGGCCCAATAATGCCCTATTGAAGACACTTTATTGTGATACATGTTAGTGTCAACTCTTCTTGTAATTGAAAATTTAGGCAATGCCACCTTTAAACTTTAGATAAGAGATTTTGTGATTTTATTAAGTTTTGGCTTGTGTTTTAATCCTGTTTAAAGTCACTCTGTGTTAAAAATACATCATTTTTCTGTCCCTGCTGAGTGACTGACACACACTCACCAGCTAAAAGAGCCATAACAGTGAAAGAGCAAGTCAGGGGAGGGACTGACATCCCCCAGCTTCTCCCAGGCCTTTGTCCAGCTGACTTACATGACAGCTGGGATGACTGGAGCTGTCCTCAGCACGAGTTTGAAGTGAGGCTTTATGCTGCAGCCCTGGAATTAGCAGGGAGATGAGTGATCCATCTGCTCCATCCACTCCTCTGCCCTTTGTCCTGCCCTATGCTCTGTGTCTGTCAGCCTGGGAAGACACCTGGTAACCAAACACCAGCAATTAGTGGGAAGTGTTGAGATTCCTTTGCTCCATTTTATGCCTTTGAGAGGCTGTTACTGTCTCGGACATTTAAGGTGTGTGCATGTATCATATTGTGTTTCATGCTCTGTTTAATCTTGGTCTGCTGCAAAAGGGAAATGTATCTGAATATCCTCACGCTCAGCTCAAAAGAGTAACCAGATGTTTAATTGTTAATGACAGCAGAAAATTGCTTCTTAGTTGTTAAAGCTTACTAAAGATACTTTTTTTTTTTTTTTATTTCCTAAGGGAATTCCGAAATGATTTCCTAGAATTGCTCAGGAGGCGATTTGGTAAATATTTTGCTGTTTGTTTGTTTGTTTGTTTTTCTTAGTGTCTTTTGTTGGTTCAGTGCAAGCGACATCATAGTAATAATAATTCTGTCTTTTAGGAACAAAGAGAGTCCACAATAATATTGTGTACAATGAATACATCAGCCATCGAGAACATATCCACATGAATGCCACACAATGGGAGACACTGACTGATTTTACAAAATGGCTGGGGAGAGAAGGTGAGTGTACCTGCTCAGGGAAGTCTTAAAATTATTGGGTAATTGAATTCTTGGTAATTGATCAGTAAATATGTTAGTTATTTTTCTTTCTTCCCCTCTCCTCCTGTATATACAAGAAAATATTTTCAAACGTATTTCTGTGCTAACCATTAGGAGTTTGCTTGTGGAAAATGTGAGAAGTCTGGGATGAGTACATCAGTTGTGAGCCTTTCCTTGTTTCATCTGCTGGTCTGTATTTACTGGATACACTACTAAGTTCTAAATCAACTGCTAACAGTTGCCATTTAAAAATTACAGATTATTTCCACGTCTGAGGTGACAAGAAGCAAGCAGTCACTTTCATTCCTGGCCTAGTGGAAGGGTTAGAGCTGGAGATCTGCAGTTCTGTGTTTAGTGGGAGGAACAGAGATTAAATGGCTCTGTGGTGTGACAGACAGTTTACTTTGGCTCTGGATGCCCTTGCTCTGCAGGATACATCCAGCAGTTGCAGAGTGTTTGGAAAGTCACTCTCACCAGAGTCAGTAACAATAGCACAGTGCTGCAATATTTCCTTTAGTATGGTACTGTGAGTGTGTATCATTTATCCATGTTAGCTTTCTGTCTTCTTCCTTGTTAAAACAGTGGGAAGGAAACATTTTCTTCAATAAGGAAAGTCTTGTAAAACACTTCATGCACTTTGTGATGTACACTGGCCCGTGTCCAAACACATCTGGGTAGCTGAGGGCAGAAACACATGGTACAGATAACTCAAAGTCAGTTTTAGCAGCCCACTTGTCTCTGGTGTAGTATCGGAAGTATCGGCATTGCTACAGTCAACATGGACTAAAAATGGTCTTGATATTGTTAATATTAATTTATTTTGTTTTGCCTTGACTTTTTAGGTCTTTGCAAGGTTGATGAGACTCCTAAAGGCTGGTACATTCAGTACATCGACAGGGACCCAGAGACCATTCGCAGGCAGCAAGAACAAGAGAGGAAGAAGAAACAGGACCTTGATGATGAGGAAAAAACTGCTAAATTCATTGAGCAGCAAGTTAGAAGAGGTTTGGAGGGGAAAGAACTGGTGAGAAAAATTGCACTCTGTGTGAACCTTCAGCTCAAAGCTCCTTGTGGTTAAGTCAAGTGGGGAATTTGATGCTGCTGGAAGCCTTGCACTGGTATTTCCTTTGCTTCCTAACTTAGAGTTACATTGTACCCAGCTTACAGCACTACTAAAGAAGAAATAATTACTGCTCTTCTAGTGATCAGTGATTTAAAAATCACTCTAGAATTTACAAAGGGGGAGCAAACAATCCATTAAGCTGCATGATGTCTTCATTTATGGTATTTCACAACTGTGTAGGGCTGCAGATAACATGTACCTGGTGCATTGAGGAGGCTGAGATTAATAACCAGGGGGATCTGGCATAATCAAGTTCACATAGTGAAAAGTTCTATTTTGGTGGTTATTTGGGATCTGTTTACTTGTCATCATGCCATGACCCCCATACACATTGCCTGGGGCTGAAATCTCCCATTTGATCCTGGGTATTGATGGGTACATTTAAATGCTGTTGGAAACAATTACCTGCTTCTTAATTTAAAACTAATTGAAATTTAAATGGTCTGAGCCTGCCTTCGGTGCCGAAAAATTGGAAAGATACCAGAATTTCCGTACTTGAATTATCAGTCTGTCCAGAAACCAGTCAGATCATGCTGGTTCAGATAGAGGAAAGTGATGCAGCAAGGCTACTTGCCTTTTATGGTGAAATTGAGCAAGTTTAGGCAGCATCTCTATAATTGGAGAGTTGCACAGGAGCTTGTAATGAGATGATGTTTTCAATTTTAGTCTTTTACTAATCAAGCCAGGTTGAATATTACAGTTACTGTCTGTAAAACTGAGCTAATCAATGATTATGATACTTATGACTCAGTTTTCTGTTTAATTCTTTAAATGTGCTTTGTGTTTTTTGGCAGGAAATGCCAGTCTATACTGAACTGAACAGAGAAAACGAAGAAGAAAAAGGTAACTAGATTTTGATGGATGTAATTTTCTAGAACCTAGTAGAACTGATTTTGTGATTCAGATGAAATGATCATTGAAGCCTGCTTGGTGCTTTGAGATCAGTTATAAAGAGCATTGGAATGTGGAAATGCAGAGTATTCTGCATTACAGAATTTAATTTACTTTAAAAGCTAAACCAAAGTATAGATTAGTAAATATTTTCAAATTTATGATTCTTTTCTATTCGCAGATTTTAAAAATTGTTAACATCCTTCAATGCAGTTATTTTTAAAGATAGAAATAGAGTAATGTCTCTTTATTTTTTTAGTTACATTTAATTTAAACAAAGGAGCAAGTACTTCAGTCGCAGCATCTTCTAAAACAAGGTGAGAAAAGAATTTAAGGCCAACCTTTACTGTTACAAAGCACTTCTGTGACAATGGTATTTGTATGAACAGGAAGGTTTGTCTTGTCCTGATATATTTGGAGTCTAATGTCTCATCCTCTCTTGGTATTCAGAAGGGTGACTAGGTGACTTCATGGTTGGTTTTGTATTTAAAATGGGTGAGTGGGTGTATCTTAAATGTGAGCTGTGAGGAGCCTTCTTGAATTCTCTGTGCTTCATGGCAGATGCCCATACAGTAATAGGCAGTCACAGGTTCCTCCATGGGGGGTGGGAGAGGGATCCAGCCAAAGCTTTTGCAGTGATGCCATCTAGTCCCAGCTGCCTTCTATGAATGGATATTCCTGACTTGTTAATTTTGGTTCCTAAAAGGTTTGATTGCCTTGTCTAATTGGAGGCAATGCTTTCTTTGGTCATCGTTTAAGCATCTAAATCTACCTGAAATAAATCTTCCCAGAGCTCTGGAATTTAATTGTCATCTTGTAACCACAAGCAATGCAGAACAAAAGGGATCAATAATGCAAATAATTCTGACTTACAGCAGTCTGGGGAACTGTTTGATGAACAATACATCTTCTCATGTGAGGCAGTATTGTAATTAAATGTATTCCAGGTAAAAAGAAAGCTTTTCCTTCATCTCACTCAGCTCTTAGATAAGGTATCTGATGGGATATATGCCAGACAGAAAATGAGACAGTAAAGCAGTTCTTTGCAATAATAGAGACAGATTGCAGGCTTTAAAGAAAACTTGTAAATTATCCCTAAGCATTGAGTTGTGCTTAAGATGATTCTGAAACTTAATTCAGACTCTCACTTGAATAGTTTCAGTGAGGAATACTTCAGGTCCTTGGTAAAATTTGGCCAAGTGTGAAATCATATATCAAGTAGTCTAATTTCTTCACAGCATATACTAAATACTTACCTGTAAACTTTGAAATGGTAGTGTAGTAAGATCACAGCCAGATATGTTTGTCTTCTTAAATATGGACACTGCAGTTGTAATGTTTCAATTTTATGTTGCCCTTTATGAGATCTTTTTTTTAAGTACTTACTATTTGATTTGTGATTTAATGTGCAATTTTTTTCTCAAACTCTATGATTATTCAGATTTCCTCTAAAATATAGTTTTTCTCTTTAAGTTGCTTCTACTGCAATTCCTGTCTCTTCATTCCTGTGGGGTATCTTCCCTGTGGGAGTGTATCCAACATCCTTACCACAGGCAGAACGTGCAGTTTGTCCTAAGGCCAAATTAATTATTTCATCACTGTTCACCTCAGAGCAGCTGCCTTCACCTTTTAGGTCGAAACAATACCTCAGTTTTTTTACTGTGTTCAAATGTCTGTTATAAAAGTGGCTAAACTGAACCTGCTCTGGGCACTTTACCTAGATGTTCCCTCATCCCTGAGATGTAACTTTTTCTGCTGATTGCTCTTTATTTTCCACAATTCTTAGACTGTTTGCCTATTTTGAATATGGCTGTGAAGGTGACATTTGTTTGCTGAGTGTGGAGCTCTTTGCAGATTCCAGGGTGTTTTCTCCCATTGCCAGATAGACTCAGTATCTCTGTCTGGAAGGAATTCTAGATATCTGCCATGTCTGAGAGTTCCTCTGTGGCTTCTCTAAAGTTTGTCCTTTGAAATTTGAAAACCTTATTTGCAGACCAGCTTTTGTCTTCTTCATTGAACTCAAGTCCTTGCTCAACTTTATGCTTGTGCAGTGGTGAACTGGTCATTGGGCTGTGTCCATTCTGCTGGAATGCCAGCAGTGACCCTCAGTGGACATGGAGTTTGCACCCCAGGGAGACCAGTTCTAGAGGAGGAGCTGTGTAGGGTCTGCAAGGGGACTGAGACAACTGAAATCAAGCAGACCAGCTCAGCCAGTTCTTCAAAAGCATTTTGGTAGAGGGAAAAAATGTAAGATCTGCTGTGAAAACACCATCTTACTTTTGCAGCAGTGTCCTTGGACAGAATGCACTGAAGATGGTGGAGGGAGCAGTTAAAAGAAAAGAAGCAGCTCATAGCTCTGGTCAGTCCAAAGAGAAAAAGAAGAAATCTGCACTGGATGAGATCATGGAGGTAACAATCATGCAGGATCTGTTTCTGTGTGCCCCTGTACCTCTGACAATGTCCACTTCACCATCCCTTTGAAGTGACCTCAGACCTTCAGTTCATATGGAATTCCAACTTTCACATCTTACCAGGCAAAATAATTTCATTTCCCCTTAAAAGTGGTTTTGTTTCTTCATAAAACTGGCTGCTCAACTCTGCCTATTCCCCAGATGACTGAGGTGTTGAGAAGTAAAGGAATACAGATTTTGCAAGAGAAGAAAATACCTAGAAATACTTGCCAAAAAAAAAAACCAAATCACCATCATTTTATCATGAGTTCCTGGATTCATCAAATCGATTTATGAGGCAAGACCATACTGACTTATCCTTATTTAGGGTTTGGGGATTGCTTTTGTGCCCCACATGACATGGGCCTGGAGAATTGGTTCAAAGCTGTTCAAAGCCATGGGAAAGCTGCAGTGGAAGGAGGAAGTAAATGGTGATTATTTGTTGTTTTTCTTTAGCTTGAAGAGGAAAAGAAAAGAACATCTCGAAGAGACTACTGGTTACAGCCTGTAAGTGACAAAAAAAATTATTATTGTACCAAATACAGCCAATTCTGCATTTCTAAAGCCACTGTTGATCAATGTAAAGATCCAAAAGCAGATTGCAAACTCAATTCACAGTTATTTTCTCTTTCCTGATCTTGACCCATTGTGGGCTGTCACATTAGATCATAAATTCAATTGTAACTGTATTTGTCAAAAAAGTCTTGAGAGCTGCCACTTTGAGCCAGTAATTTGACAATATACACAAATTCCTGAAAGCCACATCTTTACTATTGTTACTTCCTTTACTGTTAATTTAGTTTGTAGAGTTGTTTGCATGTTTTGGCATTGTATTTTATTTTCTCTCTCCTTTCAAATCTCCCAGGAAATTATTGTAAAAATTGTAACAAGAAAGCTTGGAGAGAAATACCACAAGAAGAAGGCAGTTGTTAAGGTAAGGTGGGCCATGGGGAACATTGGTTTGGCTTTTCTGGAATTAGGTGACTTAGGAAGATTTGTTTAATTGCACAGGTTGTTCAGCCTTAAGACAACACTGTTGGGGACTGAAATGTCACCTCACCTGCATTGGGACTTATTCTGGACAGGCAGTGAATTGGTTTCATGTCATTTCTGAAACCTCTGAATTGGTTTCATGTCATTTATTCAGTGATCCTTTCTTAAGCATGGTTTTGACCTGTGTAGTTTGTCCCTATTAACACATCCATCTTGGGAAGTACTCCCTGTGTCCATGGGATGTGACCAAGACCAATGCAGTTAGAGTTTAACCCAAGACTCGTCAGTTCTACACTGGTATTTTAAACTGCAGGATCTCATTGGCACACAAAATCTCCAGGCTGGAGCCCTTGCATTTTGCTGGTTTTGAAAATGCAGAATTGCAGAGTCACGATGCCAAAGTTTGTTAACTTGGAAATGTAAATTTAGAGAAAAATGTTTGGTATTTCTGATTGGCCTCTGCCTTTCAAAACAGGAAGTGATTGACAAATACACAGCAGTTGTGAAGGTGATTGACTCTGGGGACAAGCTGAAGCTTGATCAGACACATCTAGAAACTGTAATACCAGCACCAGGTACAGCTCTTTCCTTCTGTTTTCATCTTCTGCCACAGCAAAACTTACATTTCAGTTCTTTTAAATTATAATTCATCCACTTGAAAGTACCATAACCTCTCCTGAGAAGACAGGCTGAGAGTTGGGGTTGTTCAGCCTGCAAAAGGGAAGGTGCTGTGAAGACCTTAGACCACTTTAATACTTAAAGGGGGTTTATAAGAAAGATGGGGAAATATTTTTCAGCAGAAGTTTGTAACCCTGTTGTGTAACTCTTTTCCTATTTTTATTTCAGGCAAGAAAGTGATGGTATTAAATGGTGGCTACAGGGGAAATGAAGGCATTTTGGAATCCATCAATGAGAAGAGATTTTCAGTGACAATAACCATTGACTCAGTAAGTATCAAACATTGCATGGAGAGCTGTACATAGAGAGCTTTCACAAAGAACCATGTTATCCTTAATCCTGCCTTACAGGTGGGATTTGTGGTGTGCCAGAGTTCAGTGGACACCCCCCACCTATCAACAGCCACATATTCCCACCTGTCACAGGCTTAGTCTTTGCAGAGAATCTTCAAAAAGGTGCTAGGGTGCTGAATTTAGCAAGTTTTGAAACTGAAGGAGATTTTGTGTGTTTGTGAACTTGAAAATATTTTGCGTGTTTATTTTGAGCATGGCTGTTGTGGTACTGTTTTGTGGGAAGGTAAAAAGTGCAAAATATGCAAGGATGTGAATTTTCTCCTGCCTTTTGCAGATGGAATGTGGGGCTTTACATGCTCATTTGTTGTCTTGTTTATGGTTAACAGTTATGGTTAACAATCAGTCCATCTGTGTGGCTCTTTCTTTGTTCTGCTTTGCAAAACCTGTCTTTAAATTGATGGATAAAGCACAGAGGATATTGACTGGAAGTCAAACTCTTAAACACAGCTTGCAATTCAAAGAGGGGCTGCACAAACTCAGCCCAGGTTGGATTCTGGAGGATTTGGGTAGGGACTGTGCAGATGCCCTGATGAGAGGAGGAACTTCAGTACTAAAAGCAAGTACTAAAAGCAAGCTGTAAGTGAAAGGATTTCTGGGATGGTGTTGAGGCCCTGTCACATTCTCTGGTCAGGCTGAAAATTATGAATCAAGGAACACTGTATCATGAACAAGTCCCCCTTACCTCTCCTACTGTTAGGAATTCAAGAAACAAACAATTTTATATTGTGCTGTTGTTTTTTTTTTCCTGTCATTCTCTAGGGACCTTTGAAAGGGCGCAGAGTCGAAGATATCCAATATGAAGATGTTTCCAAACTTGCCTGAGGTGCTAAATCCTGCATCAGAGAAGATTTTAGTTTTCAAAACCTTCTTTCTGACATCTTTCGGGCAGACACAAGACTCTACCATGTCAGGGTTTTAATTGTGTGTATATGTATTTATAATGTATATAGACATTAAAAACAACAAACTTGATTTATTTAAAGATAGCCATCAATTTGTTACATAAAATGTTTATGGAAATACTATCAGTGGAAATTTTTAATCTTATTTTATATCAAAGTTATAATATTTGCTTCAATTTCCTTTTGTAAAATGTAGCAGAGAGTTCCAAACTGGAGTATATGTGGGCAGGTCCTGAAGAGAGAATTACATACAGGGAGGCTGTGTGTGTTGAAGCCAGTGAAGTTTAAACAACACACTTCCCAATCCAGAGCCAAAATGGACTTCTGAGTGCATGAACAAGGGATTAAGGGGATAGCAGGAAGATAGCAGTGCTGCAAGGGGTTATCTCCTGGGTGGTGTAAGAATGGTCTGGTTTATTATGTGCAGTCACCAGTTTATTTTTGATCAGCACATTAGTGATGGTAGAATGCAAGTTGTTAACTCCTCCAGCAGGTTTGTTGGGGCTCCTGATAATACTGATATGGAATTTATCTTCATATGGACTCCATATGGAGCTGCTCCATGGATGTTACTTGTGAAGTGTCTTGGAATGCCAGCTGAAGCTTGTGCAGATATGAATTGGGGGTTGCTCCTCTGGTTTTCCAAAGCCTTTTTCTTCCATTGTTGCTCTGCTACGTGAGTAATATTACTCGTGCTAAATTATACAGCATTACTTGTTTTATTTTTTTTAAATGTCACATTTTTTACAATGTTTAATTTCTAAGGCACTTCAGGAATAAACAGAAACCTTTCTTAGGCCAGTGTGGTTCTTACCAACCTTTCCAATTTGTGAGGCAGGTGCTGATTTAAGTCCACCAAAGAGCACAGTGAAGTGCTGGGTTGGTGCACCACATTAGTTGGGTAAAAAAACAAACATGTGGGTGGTCCTGGCCAAAATAAAACCCATCACCTGAAGGTTTTGTGTCCCTGGAACCTTTTCCCTTTCCTTGCCTAGAAAGGTCTTGTTGATTTGTGGTTTCCAGGGGAAACCTGCACGAAACTGGAAGTGTGCAGAGGTTTAATGAAACAGCTGCTGTCTGAGGTAGTCTGGAACAGCCTCACACAGGACATCAGCTGTCTTCTCAAGCATAAAGAGTGAAGACTTTTGAGAACTGGAGGCAGAGAACACTTGTCTGTAAATCCAGGCTCTTTGTGCAACCTGGGCCGTGTTAACAGCACTGCCCTCTCTCAGAGAACAGGTACTGAGAGAGACGAGGTTTGTGGGAGGGTAATGAGGGCAAGTGGCAGAACAGAGCAGCTTCTGTACCACTGAAAATTATTACACTTGACATTCTGCAACCTGATGAATTAGAGTAAATATAGCATACAAGTTATAAGTTGTTTAGGGAAGACCAGAGAATGCTATCTCACTGGAGTGCCTGCTGCTGGAAGTTGTGGAGGCCAGAATTGAGGGGTGAATTGAAAGAAGCAATAAATTGTAGGAAGTCGCTGACCCTTCCAAGAGGAATTTTGAAGGGACATTTCAAAACCACGTTGATCCTGACACAGCTGTAAGAAAGATCCTGTACCAGATTTTAGTGCCTAAGTGAAGGAAACCAAATTTGGGATGGGCAAGGAGACTGCTTGAGTTCTTTCCTAAATTAGGGCTGCTGAAAAGGATAAGGCCAATGTGTTTTAATAAGGTGTTCAAAAAGAATTTTAAATCCAGCCTTTTGGTACAGTCACAGGTATGTTTATTTCACTACTGATCTCATTCATTACTGAATGCTTCTGAAAAATGATCTTTTGGGAGCTAAGCCCTCTGGAAGGGAAACTCTTAGTACTGATTATTATTTCTATATAGTGTGAATGTTTCCCACTTTCAAAGATTTGTGTGTGAAGCCCCATTCTGGTGTTGAATTTTCACAAAAAGGCTGGAGGGTGTCTGAGACTCATCTAACTAGTTTCTTACCAATATAGTAGCAACAATTATTTCAAGGATCTTCCTTACCACTGGTTAATCTATCTTTAAATACTGGAGACTGCTCAAGACACCAATTCCAGACCCATGTTCCTTTTCTGTTAAATTTTCTTTACGTAATGCACATCCTTCTTTTTGCCCAGTCCAACATTTTATGAACTTATATTTTCCCAGCAGTCTGGAAACATAAAGGTGTAAGTATTAAATATATATTAAATCTGTTCATGTGTGTTACCCACACTGCAGGAGCCACAACAATCTTGCACCTCTACTATGAAATGGATATTAGAAAATAGTGGAAATTTTTAATGGAGTTTACAGCCCATTAAATCAGACACAGCAAGAGGAAGACACCTCCTCCCAGCATGTAACTTTATTACAGATTTAATTTCTCAGCAGAAAAGGCAGTTTACATGTCTTTGAAACACTGATAAAACAAAATAAACAGTGGTGGGGTCCCCTCCAGTCACCCTGTGTGACAGCTGCTGCTCAGAGGAGTTGTTTGGGCATGAAGGAGCAGATGGGAGTTTTTTGTACTAAACTGGAGCATTCAGGGTTTCTTCATGAAGCTGTAGAGGTGGGGGACCAGGTAATCTCTGTAGTGGCCATCTATGAAGCCTTTGCCACTGTTGTGCACAAACCAGCACAGCACGTCAGTCCCCAGCACACGGTCTGTCCTGTAGTCCTTCTGCACGCCCCTGCAGGGAGAGGACACCCAAAGGAGGGTCACAACATGGCAAATAGACACTGAGACATCCTGCTCAGTGTTGCTGCTGTTCTTCCAAAGTGGGGAGATGTGCCTTCCACCAGCAGGAAGTGGCAATTACCACAAAACACAATTAATTTTACAGTTCTGTGACCTCGTGGGCCTATTCTGGGGAGTTCCAGGCTAGGCCGCTCCAAGGACAGAACTGATTAAGAAAGAGAGCAATAAAGCACATGATTCCTACCTGGTAACAGTGAACTTGTTGCCCTTCACTTCCATGGTGGCTTGTGATTTCTCTGGAGCTTGCCCAGGTGTTTGGTGGTGGATTGACACTTCTGGTTCAGATGCAAACTGACCTGGTCAGGGAGAGTTTAAAGCTGTTTGTGTGGCCTGACCTTTGAAGTTCCATGCTGCTGCCAGGCACTTTTGGAAAATCAAACTAGCTCCAGCAGGCAAACCAATCCTGCATGGACCACGGGGCACTGTCTCACAAATCAGGAAAACAACCTCTGCTCCTCAAGAGGTGTTCTGTGTGGGTCCAGGACTTGGAAGGTTGATTTGCCTTATGAACTGAGGCCTTGCTTTTGTTTTATACCACTGCCAGAAAGGGCTGTCATTTAGGGAAGAGATGATTACAGATGTTTGCACAGAAATCTCCCCAGAAAATTTTGAGGGGTTTGTTTTGAGGAGTTTGTTTCTGTCTTTTTATTTTCAACATGCAGCAGTTTAGCCAGGCAGGGAAAGTCCTGTCTCAGTGTCACTAAGTCTGCTCAGGTCTGTTTTGAAAACACCCTCCCCAGCTGAAATAAGGAATAATCTCCTGGTCCCTGATGTTCCACTATGTCCTTGGGGCTTCTAGGACATTACAGGAATTTCTCTATTCTCTTTTTGAATAATTTCCATAGCTTTTCCATCAGGACACAATCACCAACAAATTGACAGCATGAAGATGTGCCAGGAGAGTTTAGGCTGGATATTAGGAAAAGGTTCTTTGCTCAGATGGTGGCTGGACACTGGAAGAGGCTCCCCAGGAAGTAGCCACAGCACTAAACAATAGTTAAGGAGCATTTGCAAAATTCTGTCAGGCAAATGGTGGGATTCTTGGGAGTGTCCTGTGCAAGAGCTGGACTCCTTGTGGGTCCCTTCCAACTCAGGATATTTTAAGTCTATGATCTGTAAAATTCCCTCCAAGATCTAGCAAAACCCCTTCCTCGTGTCCCACCATTCCCACTGCCCAGCCACCAGCCCTTACCTATCAGCCCATGGGCTGCAGGAGAGAACTGGTTTTCTGGGGGGATGTAGATTCCCAGGAAGTCAACATTCACTGGGTGTTTCTTCCACACGCGGTGCAGCAAAACCATGAAGGACATCTCCTCCCCCACAGTGATGGTAACGTTGCTTTCTTTCTTCACAGATATGAGGAGCCTGGCAGAGAGGGAAAAAAGGGCAGGGTCAGTTCATCTGCTCACACCACAGCTCTCAGCCCCTTGAGGCTCACTCAGGCATCCAGAACAATCCCACAGGGATGGCAGGTATGTCAGAAGATCCATTAAAAACCCTGAGGCTTGGGAGTGGTACCCAGAGTTCTGGCAGGACAGTGCCTAATAAACAGACTCTTCACCCCCATGTTGAGGCAACCTAATTTCCCCTAAATGTAAGCTCTTTCTACAGTGAATACAGATTTTTGGATATGATCCTGTTGCCTAAACAGTGCTGTAGGGTGTCCAGCATGGCTGAGAGCTGTTAACCTGCAGGGGAAGCTCTCCTGGATGACGTGAGTCAAGGCATGGCAGGAACCCCGAGGGTATCTCAAATAGAATTAGGTGGGAGCAGGTGAGAAATGATCAACTCACTGTTTGCGAATGATGTGCCCTGTGTCAGCCCAGGTCAGTGTGATGGCATAGGAGCCATCTTTCAGCGTGATTGTTTCCGTGCTTATCTCCACTTTCAGGCCTTTCTTTTTGAAATAAAACCCAATTTTGCCAAAGTATGTGTTGAGTTTCTCATTCTCTGCTTTCTTGGCCCCGACGAGCTGCCCATTGACCACAACTCCTGTGAAGAGCAGAGAAGGAGATATTGCCTCACTCTTGGAGCACTGCCTCGAGACCTGGGGTTCTGATCTCAACAGGGAGCACCTTGGCATCAACAGAAACAGGAACCCTTCTGACCCCCTGTTTTCTCATTTTTCCAGCCAAGAGAAGATAATAATTTATTAAATTGCCTCCTGATGCTACTGTTCACCCCTTAGCACAATAATCTGGTGGGAATTGCTGATATATCTTGCTGGGAGTAGGAGCAAAACCACTTCAGGTGTAGTGTAAGGGATGCATAGGACAAGAGGAAGTGGCCACAGGCTGTGCCATAGGAGGTTTAGATTGGATATTAGGGAAAGTTTCTTCACTGAAAGGGTGGTCATTGGAACAGGCTGCCCAGGGAAATGGTGGAGTCACTATCCCTGAAAATGCTAAAAACACCTGTGGATGTGATGCTTGAGGACATGGTTTCATGGTGGAGTTGGCAGTGCTGGGTTAAAACTTGGACTTGATAATCTTTATGGTCTTTGCCATCTTCTACTGTCCTGTTATTCCATGGTCTTGGCTCCTTTCCCTGTGTTTGGCCATCCTCACAGTGAAAGGGTTTTCCCCAGTAGCTCACTTCTACTCTGAGTTTCACCTTCTTTCTGTAGCCTCTTGTCCCTTAGCTGTGCACCTTGGAGATGTGCAAGGCTTCACCCTCACCTTCTCATCACGTGGTTGAGAACAACAACAAGATCCACCACTGATCCACTGCTTCTTTTCTTAAGCTTGACGAAACCCAGCTGTCTCAGCCTCTCCCTCTCTGTCCTCTGCTTCAGCCCCAAAATCATCTTGGTGGCCACCACTGAATTGAGTTTGTCAAATAGTTTGTCAAATAGTTTGTCAAATATCTCTTGTACTGGCAAGATCCAAACTGGACATGATACTCCAGATGTGGAGGGAAATAACCATTTTCCTCAGCTTGCTGCTCACACTCCTGCCAGCACACAGTCCCTCCCTGTAGGCAATTTCCCTGGTCCTTCCAGACACCTTTCAGACCCAAAAGAAAAAAATTGTGCTGTAAAATAAGGCATGTTTTACTCCCTTACCAGTGCCAGGATCAGAAACCAAGTTTAGGATCTTCCCAGGCTCCGAGTTGATATTGAAGCAGATGTTCCTTTGGCTCTTGGGCAGGTGTATGATGAAATGTGGGTCATTGTCCACTGAAACACAGAAAAAAACAAGTGTGAGAAGCAGGTCAGCACCTGCCCTAGAGGGGAGAGACACAAAAGCTTTTCAAAAAGATTTTTAAGCACTTTTTGGGATTCCTCATAGTAAAATGAGGGCCTTTTCCACCCTAAGGTAGCTAAAAACATTCTCAGCTGCTCCTCACAAAAGCCTCTCAGACAGTCCTTGTACAATTCCCTGGTTTAAGGGAAGGAAGTGACATTCCTGGTTTGAGAGCTGCCAAATGCAGTGAACCATCCTGATGCCAGGTAAAGACACATCCTGCCTACTAATCCCACTGAGGAATACAATCCAGCACTGGTTCTCACAGTAATTTAATGACCTAACAAGATTGGGCCCCTCAGAAATTCATATATCCTTTAAAATTTGCCTCAGATGAGACAAACAGCTGCACCCAACACTGAAGGCAGCTGCCTTCAGTCTTGCCTTGCAGTGCAGAGCTCTGCCCATCTCCTGCTGGGCTGGTGGTGTCTGGCATTTCCCTGTGCTGAGAAGGAGTTTGAGAGCTCTTTGTGTAATCACTACACAAATACACACATCTCACAGAGGGTTATTGTAGTAACACCGTGTTTATGGGCAGTGGTTCTCACAGCTGGCTTGCTCAAATAAACTGCACTAAACTGTGGCAAAGACTCAAGAATTAACAGGATCCATCAGTCACCAGTGCACTCAGAGATTTTTATCTACCACAGAACATTTATCTGCCATTTACAACAGCAGTAACTCTACAATAGCTTTCATCTGTCATTTATAATGGAGGTAACTTTGCTACTGCAGAGTAGCTAAAGTTAAGCTCAGCAAACAGCCCCAGCCTCAGGGAAGCACACAGCAGCTTATGAGGTCACTTAGATACTTTAGATCCTATTAGGATCCAAAATAGTTTCATTCTTGCATCTTACAGCATATTTTTACAGGTTCATCCATTCAAAATCAAAATTACTCCATGATTTATAAAGAAAAACCTTGGGTTGGAAAGGACCTTAAAGAGCATCTTGTTCCAAGCCCCCTGCCAGGGGTAGGGACACCTTCCACTAGACCAGCTTGCTCAAATGCCCATCCAGCCTGGCCTTGAACACTTCCAGGGATGGTGGTGAGTCATTAGGTGATGAGTGTTGATGTGTCTGGTGTTCTTGGCAGGGAAATGCTGTAGGTTTTACCTCTGTTGATGCTCAGAGAGGACACAGGTGGGCTCCTCTGCTCAGGCATGAAGCTGACTGGCACAGCTGTGACATTGGCCCAGGCTGGGATCCCTTTGTTGTTATTAGGTGCATTTGGGGTTAATCCCAGAGTACCTGTTAGATGACAGTCACAATTAGGGTTCTGTAAGTGATGACATATTTTATACTGTAATTTTTAGAGCGCTTCGGTAGATCAAAGCCTGATGTTGTTATACCAATATAAAGCAGGTGCAACACCAAATATAAAGCAGGTGCAACACCATTTACAGTGGATTTGTATAATGACATAAGGCTGGATTTGCTCCAGTGTCTTCACCAATGAAATATAAGGATAGATAGTTTACCATAAGTTATCAATGAAAAATGGAGCCTGGCTTTTTATCTCTCATTCATGAGAGCAGCTCTCACTTCAGCAAAGCCTCCAATGTAAGGGCTGAAGTGTTTTGCCAAGAAAAAAAAAAACTCTTAAAAATTTAGCATATGGTAAAAGCTTTGGTGACTTGGGTCCTGAGTTTGAGGTGCTGAGAAAAGGCAGGTCTCTTTCTGCATGCTCTGGGATCACCCATGTGAATAAAGGTTGCAGAGAAGTGCAATAATTTAATATCCGTGATCAAGTTCCTCTGGACTAGCACTCTCTCTGCCTTTGTCATGATGGAGACAGGACAAAATCACTTGTCCTGTCTCTCTCCCATTCAGTTCATAAACTGATCTTAAACAATCCATGAAACTTGGTTTGTTTAATGTGCTGGGCTGACATTCACATCTGCTAACCCTGCTCTGAAGAGGAGTAAGAGGCAACAGGAGCTGGGGAGAACATCAGGGCTGAAGATTGCACAGGTCACATCTCTGTCAGTATCTTCATCCTTGTGTCTCTCATTCAGACCAGAGCCTGTTCTCATACAATTTAAGAGACACAGTAATTGGCAGTGAGACACTGACCTGGGCAGCAGCCCTTCCTGGGGTCTTTGGGCTGGTCTGCCAGCATTATCTCATCCTTTTCAGCATTCTCTATCAGCATGGCTGTGAAGGGGGTGACGATGTGGTGGTCCAGAGACATCTGCAGGATGGATTTTGTGATGTTCCTCTTCAAAGCTGCAGTGGGGGCTGCGTTTCTGGGTGGAAGCAGAAGCAGAACTCCTGGTTAGCAGCTCTAGAGGGCAGCTGCCATGGCAATTCTGTCATGGAGGGGTCACAGAGCCAAGTGGTGTTGCAAGAGGAAAGGCTGAGGGGATTAATCCTGAGCTGTTCCATGGCTCTCACTCAGGCTCCATAAGGTAAATCTCCATCCTTTCCTTCCCTCAGCCCCACAGCCAGGCCTGTTTGAGCACATTTCTCCTCACCTCTCTGCCATCATCTGGTTGACAGTCAGATAGGCCCACAGCTTCCTGGTAAAGTCAGGATCTGCATATTTGTCCTTCTTCATGAATCCATCCAGCTCTTCAACATCTCTCAGGGTTTCCATGACGAGCTCTGCGTTTGCCTGTGCAGAGAGAGAGAAAGATGAGGGATGGGAGCCAGGAGAATGGGGTGCCTTGAATTCCCCTCTTGGTTGGCATTGAGGACCCACTCTGGCTCTGTCCTTGGTCACTTCTAGATCACAAAATCCCAGCACCGTTGGCCTGACTGCAATGGAGAGGGAAGATGTAGCAGGAAGTCGTTCTTTTAAAGACACTTCTGTGGCAGTGGATTAAAGTAGTTCAAAGAGCTGTTACCAGCAGCCCAAGAGGTGCTACCTCATGCCAAAAGAAGAAGCTCTTGACAGAGCTCTGTAATCTGCCCCTCAGGCTTTTTCACATCCAATTCATTGAAGAACACAAACCAAATTCTACTTTCTCACACAGACCCTTGGACTGCACTGTGCTTTGGCAGGAAAAAATACTGAAGATGTTTGGGTTTTTTCCAATAGCTGACAAATGATAACTCCTAGGCCCTGTAAGAGTGCAGATAATTCTGTTCCTCCTCAGAAAGAAGGGTCTCGATGTACTATTCCCATCCCACCACACTCCACCTGAAAGAGCAACCCTGAAAACATGGGAAAGGCACATCACACATAAAAGGGCAGTGCTAGGATTTTATATGCTGTAGATCCACCAGCTTGAACTCCCTGACGGTGGAAAGTTTAGTCATGAAAGGAATTACCTTAGGGGATCACTCCTACATGTCCACAAAGCATGAAGTAAAATCCATACTTTGGTCCATATTTAATCTTTTTGGTACATTTATTAGCAGGAAGCTCCTCTGGCAGGCTGCAGGGTGCAGGGAGTGACTGCTCCTGGCTGTACTTGACGCTGTCGTGAAACACTCTTGGAAAAATCTCCCCATGAGTATCCCCACGTTCCCACCCAGAACCCAAGAAGACAAAACCCTCCCCTGGCATTAACCTTCAGCAGGGAGACTGCACACAGGAGGGAATGGACCAGCCCAAATCCCCCGAGCAGGTGTCCCAGGGACACCTTCACTCACTGCAGTCGCGGTGACAATGCTCTCCAAGTGCTGCAGGTTCTCCGTGTCCACCTTCCCAGCCACTACTATCTCTGAGCCACCAAAGTAGTTGTGGAAGCTGCTCTGGGTGACGTCCGACACTGACTCCTGGGGGTAGTTGAACTGAATCTTCTTCAGGAGTGGGGTGGAGACCTGGTTGTAGAAATTCTGAGAGGGAAGGAGGCAGAGAAGTGAGTTTGTTATGCATGAAATGAGTCTCTTGCACAGGCCACTCCTACTGGAAGGACAGTGAGTGACAAAACCTGGAGCTCTAATGAGCAAGAGGGGATTTTGTCATCTCATCAAATGCAGACTTCTTCATGCTTGGCACGCTTTTAATGGGGTAGAGCAAGAATATCTGGTCCAGTTCTTGTGAAAGTCAAAGGATGGTCAGAAGTCTATGGACTTCATCCCAGCCCTTGTTCCCAGACCTAAAAGTCTTGAGCACAGATGTATGTGGGCCTGAATCCCTCCTCAGGATGGTCAGCTCTGGGCTACTGTGTAAGACACACAGCTACTCCCCACATAATTCTTGTATAGATGGTGAAATCAGGGAACAGTAACAGTATAAGGATGTCAGAGTTTGATCAGCAACAATTCCTGGTCACTGATATGGAGCCAGAGCTAGACTTGCACTTTGTCTTACATTGGCTAAATCTGGATTATGCTTTACCACTTATACTTTGAGATTTTGTTGGTGATGAAATGGCCTAAAGTAACATCCAGACCTTAATTTAGACTTTAATTCAGAAAATCTTTTTTTTATAGTCAAGGCTGTCCTATAGAATATTAATCCTACATAGGGAAGTAAAGTGTGTGTTATAGATATAATTAAAACTGTAACTAAGACCACTTAAGATGAAATGATTGATATTTTGCAGGACTCTCCAGAAGAGTTTTGAGAACTTCTTGCTGGTGAAGTTACAGCTGTGAACAGAACAGGAGAGTTTCAGAGGCAATGAGGCAGAAACTCACCTTCATTTGCAGAGAAGTCTCCTGATTTCCAAAAATCCTCTGGGCCATGCCACGGTTGTCGGTTGCAATCCTCTGCAGGAAATCGTAATCTACATCAAACCCAATCCCGAGGCAGAAGAGAGAGAATTCATCCTTTATGCTCTGCTTCACGTTCTTCTGGATTGTTGTCAGCTTCAGCTCACCTTGGAGACACAGAAAGGGTGACATTCACCTGAGCAACAGGAAAGTCTCCATCAAGGTGAGCACATCCTGCTCTCCCTGTGTCTCTGGTTCTCTCTGGATATTAGGGAAATCCAGACAGTGAGCTCAATGCCAGATTTCCATTGCCTAAAGCAACATTTGAGCTTCTTCTGGATAGAGATAAACAAAATATTTGCTCTGAAGATGATTTGTTTGGACACTTTTTTTGGTATCTGATGTGTTTTCATTGTATATCCAGGGCTCTTAGTAACTTCCTAGAGGGATTTGAAATTCTAGCACATCTAGAGTTCTCCCAGAATTAGTGATTTAAGCTCTCTGCAGATTAAGGCATCTCCACAAAGACTTTACTTTTTTTCTCATACTTAAGATGTTCTCTGTCATCACTGGGACCAGTTTTTTTTTTTCAGGCTTATTTTTAATGGCAGAATTTTTGGACCTGACTTCTTCAAGTCAGCAATTGCTTTGACCTGTACAAATCCAGTCCAAATTAATTTGCTTTCCACTCTCTTTTCCTGCTTTTGATATTATGCTTGTGACTGCATATATCTGTGTGGGCTAAGTTCATAAGAAGAGGAAATTTTTGTACAATCACAGGATCATAGAATGGTTTGTGTTGAAAGGAACTTCAAAGATCATCCAGTTCCGGCCCTCCTGCTATGGGTAGGGACATTTCCACTAGACCAGGTTGCTCAAAAGCTCAATTTCTCTAAGGGTGGTATGATTACCTGTCCTACAGGACTTGTGCACTTCTGTAAATTGCAAAAAAACCATAACCTGCATAACAAGCTGCTCATCTTTCAAAAGCTTCAGTGCAAAGCCCTGTGGCACTTCTAGCACTTGGCAAAAGGGCAGCAGAAAGGATTGGAAGAAAGATGAATGGAATTTTTTAAACTTACTGCCAAATTGTCTACTTGTTGCTCTTTTCAGGCTTAACCCACCATCCTTTCTTCTCACCCAAAGCAGGATCCTTACCTACTGTCGGGTCTCCATCAGATACCAATACAATCATGGAAACTGAGTTTGGGTCCAACATGCCTAAACTTTTGGCTTCGTTCAGGATGAAAGTGGCTCGGAGGAGAGCTTCATTGATATTTGTGCCTGTCAAAGACACAATGAAGAAAACAAGTTTTTTCACTGTTGACTCCAGATCAGTTCTACGACTCTAGTGGAGTTAAAAGAGACAAGAGCTGAGATCAAGGCAGCAAAACCCCTCGTCTCGGATGTTTAGGTACACCTTTCTTCACTCTGGTTCCCTTTTTCACCCCAGGCTGTTGTCTTCATGAGGCTCCTCCACTCCCCCTCACTAATTCCAGTGTGACCATTTTTGGTGTTGGGAACTACTTGGTATGGGAAGAATTACTGGGTTTGCAGGCAGGTGATTGAATGAGAGCATGGAAAAACTTCCTGTTTTGGCCATCAGCCCATTCTTTGGACAAGAACAGGTATATGTTTGCTGAGCTTATCTAAGGTTTGATTTGTGATACAGAAGGAGCAGAGTAAGAAATCAGGATAAGAGGAACAGGAACCTGAAGGCTGAGCAGTCAGAAAATAGGTACTTTTTTGTCAAGAAAGAAAAAAATAAGCAGCTCCAGAGAAAAGATAATAAAATGCTGCATTTAAACTGGTTTTGCTGGATGGGATCTCTAAATTTATCTGTCAATTCTTTTGAGGTTACAAAGTCAGCTTTGTTTCCTATTTCCAACACACTGATGATTTTGGACAAGTCTGTTACTTTGTGTTCATTGTAGTGAAAACTTCTGAAATTGAAGGTGTCACAGCACCAGAAGGCTCTGATGTTAGGGAGAGTCTCTCCACACTATTGATGCAGAAATAACTAAATAACAAATCCAAAACTGCACTTCAAAGAGTGGCAGATTAAAATAATCGTAAGCCCCTTCCAAAGACCTGTGCAGCTGAAAAAGGCATCTGTCCTTGTTCATCAGACAGGGAATGAAGGCACAAAAAGAATAAACAGTTTGCCCACATGGCATTTAGTAGCTCATAGAATTATTGAATATTTAAAGTTGGAAACGACCTCTAAGATTGAGTCCAGCCATTAACCCCAGTTCAACACTAAACCATTTCCTTAAATTCCTGCAGCTGTTTTTTGTAGGACTTGTGATCCAGCCCCTTCCCCAGATCTGTTGCCCTTCTCTGGACATTCTCCAGCCTTTCAAAGTCTTTCCTGTTGAGTGGGGACCAAAACTGAACATGGGACTGGAGGTGTGGCCTCACCAGTGCCCAGCACAGGGGAGGGTCACTGGCCTGGTCCTGCTGGCCACACAAGTGCTGATCCAAGCCAGGACACCCCTGGCTTTCCTGGCCACCTGGGCACACTGCTGGCTCGTGTTTAGCTGGTTGCCAGCCCAGGGAAAATTAATGTGATTCTCTGCTTAGGGAATATTTCATCTGTTCATCCAGGCCTTTGAGATGGACTTCATCTTTGAATGACATTTGGGATCTCTGAGGTGGGAGGTAAAATGGATTAAAGGCAGCTGTTCTGTGGTCTGTGTTATATCTGCCATAGAAGGAAATGCTATCCCATTCCCTAATAAAATAAACTGCAATTCTTGTTCTATTTTGGGAATCAGACTCTGTTTTTAGGAATACTCTGAAGGTTGTCTGAGGCACCCATTCCTGTGAGAAGCAACTTCTGTGAGCACCCTGCAATCAAAACCTCATACCCCCGTTGGGATGGATTGTCTGGATGTACTTCTTAGCATCTTCCACCTGTGATGGGGTGGCTGAGACCAGATTATCTCTCCAGCACCGGACGTTGTGGTTGAAGTCGATCAGGGAGAACTGGTCAGCAGCACGGAGCTCACTCAATATTGCCTTCATGGCCTCGATGGTCTGAGGAGAAGTTTAAGAGAAGACAGGTTTATGATTCCTGCTTATAAAAGCCTCTTCTTAACTTGTGACCAGGGGAAAATACTAGCCTTTGAGGAATAAGGATATGAGCACTGAAATACAAATTAGAATCTCCTGTCCAAATCTCCAAATCTCTCTTTCTTTTTTTTTTTTTTTATGCACTTCTTGCATAATGTTGACATTAGAGAAAAAAGAAGACATAAAGAAACAGACATAAAGAAACAGAAAAATTGCAATTAGGAAGGATAAATTCATGTGGCTCAACTTGCTTAATTCCTGCTAATACAGAGGGAGTGACAGGGAGAAACATTTGTGGTTTGGGAGAGAGCAACTGCTTGGATCAGCTCAGGAGACAGCTCTGTCTGCAGCGCAGTCGTTTCAGGCTGGGTAACATCTCTTTGAAGATGTGTGATTTAAACAAGTGACAATTAACCTGTACCCCAGTTTTGCAGCACTGATTTCCCCAAGGAACCAATCTGCGAAGCTTTACTATTGTGCTCTGAAGGAAATTCAAATACACCTGGATGATCCCCTGCTAATGTTTGTCAAGTCACTTCTTAAAACCCTTCAGTAACACATGATATACAATCTCCCAAACTCCTCACTCAGACCTATACAGGTTCCTTAATATATAACTTAAGCCTCTCCTGCTGCAAATCCATCTGATTCCATCTTTTACCCTGTCTGGGCATGAAAGTCAGTTGATGAGGTTCCCTTTCAGAAAAATTGTTTGCATATTTGGAGGCTGATTATCTTTCTTGAAGCATTTTCTCTTGCAGACTAAAATATCTTATTTTAACATGTTTTCCCCTTTATGGGTTATGTTGTCTAAACAATCCTTAGTGGTCTTCAGAGTGCTGTCAACAATTCATCCATGTTTGGAAAGCAAGGATGTAGTAACCCCATTGAGACTTTCCCAGGATTCAGTATGGAGCATTAGAGAAAAAGGGGGTCAGAGCCTTTACAAAATATTTTGTGATCTGTCCATTAAAATTTAAATTTAGAGTTAAAATCTGGCACCACCTCTTCCTTAAAGCATGGAAGAAGCATTAAAAATAATGGGGTGAAATAATGAAGTCTTTGGTTCCAAATATTCTCCAAATTAAGCTGCTAATTTTACATGCTAGTGTGCTACAGAAATGCATGGTAAAGCACATGGGGAAAGTTGGCAGCATGTTCATTTTACAGCAGAGGTCAAACACTTACTTGTTTCATTTTTAGTCCCCACATTGAGCCACTGACATCTATAACAAATAAAATGTTTTTGGGCAGTGGATCAAGATTTTCCGGAGCAAAGAAATGAATAAAATAGCCATTAAAAATCTGTAAAATAAAATAAAAAAATCACAGTGAAATGAGCTATAGCGAAGGCTTCAGAAAACTCAAGACAGCAACAGAGCAGAAAATTCTTATTTTCTTAATGATCTAATTATTTTTCTCTATTGTCTTTTTCTCTTTATTGGCCAGTTCTAACTTTCAGCTTTGCATGTCTCTGTAGCCTTACACCATTTTTACTCAATAAAAGCAGAGCCTGGGTCTCAGACAACTTCCATGCTGTAGCATAGGGAGGAATGAAAAATGCTTTGAAAAAGACTGTTCTGCCTGTAATAATTCAACCTCATAACTCAGCTTCATGTTAACATAAAAATAGTGATGTTCTGGTTGTCTCCTTGTGATGTATTGGTACAACATCCAATGACTCCATCCTCTGATTCTACATTAAATCACCAGAGTGCTGCCAGGTATAAAGGCATTGGCTTTTGGACATGACAGGAATCTTCTTCTACTATATGTAAGCCCATGTCTTAGTCATAAATTAAATAAATCCATTCTGCCCACTTAAAATCCCTCTGTTCTTTCAATTGGATACAGAGCTCGTCCTCATGCTTATTTCCCTGAAGGATGAAGTTTAGCACAGTTTGCTGAAGGACAGCAATTCCTTTATTCACAGCTCTCTGGTCCCAGCTGAGCAGCCACACTTACTTCCAGTTCTCCCCCCGTGGTTTCTCTGTTCACATCGTACTGCACCACAAAGTTTCCATCCACGGCCGTGGACGAGCACTTGGGGCATTTTCGTTGTTGATCCATTGTTGGCTTGAAAGAAACGTGAGCCTTGAAATGAGGAGAGATCATCAGTCAGGCAGGTGTTGTGTGAGAGGGGGTGTCTGACACAAAGAGACTCCACATCGTCATGAAATTTCTGATTTCATTGAACACTTTCCTGCTTTCGTTATTTGTGGAAAATGGACTTTGTCACTTCAGAAATAAAACAGCACTAAGGTTTGCATCGATATGTTGATTAAATAGTAGCAACTGTGACACAAATCACATGACCCACCTACAGCACCAAATATTTCCACTAGAGCTGTGCAAACCATTTCTACTAAGCAACACATTGGGTTTTATTAACATTTTCCTACTTGAAATTATCCATAATTTTATCAACATTTTAAATAGATTTTTAATTTACTTTTCCCCCCCTAAAAAAAGAGGATTGCCATTTGTTTGTGAATTGAGTAGTAGGAAACATTTTCATTGGTCATGTGATTGATTATGCAGACTTCATGGCATTTTTTTCTGTTTTAACTGGATAACTTGAAATTGCCTGAGAAGATAAGATTTAATATAGACACATAGCACCTCTGAAATAATTTGCTAAACTAGGAATGGGGGTGACTTTGAATATCAGGAAACAATACTACCTCCATATTCTTATGGAAATATAGACAGATTTTGCTACATTTTTGCATGTTTCCAGCAGGTACAAAAAATTGCCAGGACTGTGTAGAGTTAGCGTGAAAATGGAAGATTTTGTGCTATTTCCAGTCTGTGACTGGTTACCTTTTTCTCTCCCTTGGAGATGGTGGTGATTCCATTGAAATGGTCTCCAAGGGAATTAGGAACATGCACGTAGCGCAGTCCCTGCGGCTCAATGATGCGGACATCCACCTAAAGGCAGGAAGGGAGGACATTTGTTGTGGAGAGCTGCCCCATCCCTGGAAGTGTACAAGCCCAGGTTGGACGGGGTTTGGAGCAACCTGGTCTAGAGAGGAACAAATGTGTCCTGCCCTCACTTGTAAACACAGCTGAGAATCTCCTGAATCATGACTGACTCATGAACCGCTCAGCCAAACAAGCTTTGACATTTTTATACTCTTGTGTAAACTTGACTGAAGGAAAACAAACAGTACTTGCTATTTATTTGGAGCAGTGCTTCTCACAAAAACCCCAACATCGTCAAGTAGGGTCCTATGAGAGCTTTGGTTGTCCCTCCAGATTTGTCTTAGAATCACAGAATGGTTTGGGATGGAAGGGATCCTAAAGTTCACCCAGTTCCAAGCCCCCTGCCATGGGAAGGAACACCTCCCTGAAAACCATGGGTGCTTTCTCAGCAAGGATTCACCTGTGGGGTTCTTCCTACACACCCCAGCTCTGCTTTACCTCCATGTGCTTGGCCAGGCGTCCTGGCTTCACAGAGATGATGTGCTCGTAGGAGCTCAGCTTCCTTCGGATCATTTCATGGTAGTGAAGCTGGAACTGGATCCTCATTCCTGGGGGCACATTCACTTCGGTTTGGAAGTTTTCCATGTCCAAGGCATTGCTCCTGAAAAATCAGCTGTGGGGTTATTTTGAGAAAATACAAGAAGAAGGAAAAGCTTCTTTGAACTTTGGTTTAGATTGAGGCTTTTGATTATAACTGCGGCCTCTGTCAGGGAGCTGCAGTTATCTTCCAGCACAGGGTGTTTCAGCAAGCTGAAAGCTGAAACACAGTTTAAGTCCATGACAATTAAATAGCAGAGCTGCTGTAAGTAACCATTTTCCTTTCCAGGATTCCCCCTCATCTATCTCCTCCTGGCATGGGTCATCTCAGGTCTCCTGTGATAAGTTCAGGACAAAACCCATACACCAGAGTGTTTATACCTGACTATTCCAGCAGCTTTGCCTTTGGCTTTTGCTTGAGCATACATTTTTCTGGCTTCAGATTTTTCCCGAATATGGCTGGTAAATGTGATACCATTGATATCCCTAGGAGAGAGAAACACAGTCAGCTTGCAAAAGAAACAACTTTACAATCGAGGACTGTTTCTTCAGTTTACATCAGTGAAATCTAAGCCGGTGGGAAATGAAATAACAAGGTTGTTGTTTAACCCCAAAGTAATGAATTCTGATTTTCACTAGAACTCTGTCTTTTTCCCTGCCTAATTTTTATTTCAAGTAGCCAGCACCATTGTGCTCTGAGGAGGATCTGCTCTCCTCCAGCTCCTTCACACTTTCCCCATGCTTTGGGCAGGGAAGGCAGCTCCTGATGTCATGGCTGGCTTGGAACATGGATCAGGACATCTCCTGACCAGCAGCCTGGCTGCTGCTTCTCTGAATGGAAACTGAACCAGGCCAGTTTCTGTTCACTGAGGGCTCTGACTTGGGTCTCTCTCCTTTGATCTGGCAAGGTGAGGGCTTAGTCTGTTTGAGACTTTTGTCCATTTTTGTTGATATTGACAACAGCGCAATCATTACTGGAGAGGAGGACTTGGACAGAGAGACAGACTGATGACATGAACCTCTTGAGAAAGCCTGCAAATATTACACTGAACCTGGAAAATAATAAGAGCTTTTTGTGTTTACAAATAATTCCATCCCAGCCCATTGAATGCTTCCAGAAGACAAGGCTGATACCTTGTTGATTTTAGTTGGGCCTTGGGTCTTCAAAGAGACATGAGTAGTTGTTAGTTGTTATGAAGTTGTTTATTGTATGAATATATTAGTTTCAAAGATAAAGAGTTTAAGGTATAAAAGTCTGTGTTAAAAACTTTCTGGTATAGAGTTCTAAGGTTCCATGTAGGAACAGTGGTAGTAGTAGTGATAGTTGTTCTCTGATATATGTTCATCTGATGTTTTTAGTAGAAGTCAGAACTAAAGTTTTTTCTTTTTCTTTCTTCTCTTTTTTTTGTTCTTTTTTTTCTAATACAGGGGGATTTTTATACACAAAACCACTAATTAGCTAAAAGCACAATTCTAAAATATTCTTTCTAAACTAGTCTAATCATAATTTTAATGTGTGAAAGTAGTGCTAGTTTTTACTTTAAAAACTATGTATATAATATTATTTATTTATGTAATTATATTACTTGTTTTCTTACTTAAAATTTATGCATATAAATTTATTTATTTACTTGAATAGTTCTATTTATTTATGCATATAGTTCTATTTATTTTAGAGATATAAATAAAGTTCTGTTATGCTTTTGTTATGTTTGGAGTTAAGTTATTGAACTTTAAACTTAGCCTTAGGGCCTTTACTAGTTAACACAGTTTTTAAAGGTACTTAAAATGTACTTCTACTTATTTAAAATGATAATTTATACTTCTATTTGATTCAAACGTGAACTTTTACTTCATATTTATGTCGTTTAATATCTCTGAATTGTTTTAAAGGTTTTAATTTTCCTTTTGTATTCATCTCTCTGTCTGAGGCACTCAGAGAGGCTTGTATGCTAACATCACCTGACCACTACTTACATGGTAAAGTTGTCAATGAAAGCTCCTTTGGGGACCTGCACGTCAAACACGATGGGCTGGGGCCGCCTGGCGTTGTTCACCATCTTGGCTTGGATCATTGTGTTGGCCAGCCGAGATGTGATGGTGGATTGCACCTTGTAGCTGTAAAGCCCTATCTTGTCATCATCCTCCACCTGCATTTCACAAAATCACTCTATAAATTTAGGGCACTGCTGGAAAAAAAAATGCCCTAGAGGAAAATATCAATCATTTTTATAGTCTCAGTGCTACTTTTTAATTGCTGCTCCTTACAATATGGCAGCTAGAGGGGGCATGAGCTCAAGTTCAGGACTTCTCCATATTTTACCTGGAAATTGTGGCAGGATAGTCACATGAATATAGGTCATTATAACATATCAGCTGAAAAAAGGTATTTTTTAAGCTGGAAGGTTTTCCTTGCTTTTTACCATGTAACCAGTCCTTGGAACGACTCTATGGGTGCAATCCAGCATGGAAAGCTACACAGAAATCCTGAATATCATATAAGGAGGAGAAAGCTCACACTTTCATTTCCCTAAAATTTAGGACTTTCAATAGGAGCCCTAAATAGAGGAGAATTGAAGAGTTGGTTAATGACCTACTGTTGTAAGTGGTTAAACCACAGCAGGGGGATAACAGTATTTAAGCGTTTTATTTAAACATTATATTTTTCTAATCAGTTTTGATGCTTATTTCTTCATATTTACCATACTCTTCTCCCTCCAAGAGCAGATGTATCAATAATATTGTGCAAACAGCACTCTGTTTAAAGAAAATAGGTTAATACCCAACCGGCAGTAAAAACAAGGAACTGAGCAAACAGAGGGATTGATTTCCAAAAAATGGTTAACTAGAAAATCACTTTGTTCAGTATTACTTACCACAGAGGAAGAAAAACACTCACCAGATCTCCAGCGTAACCCCAGTCAGATGTGCTCCGCTGGAAAACAAAAATATGGAGGGGATATTTCAGCAAAGCTAAGAGCACTGACTGGCTGTTTCAATGCAGGGATTGGTGTCTAAAAGCAGTTTTCAAAGATTATGAATCACAGAATCACAGGGAATCACAGAACCATTAAGTTAGGAAAAGACATCTAAGAGCAAGTCCAACCATTAAGTCAACACTGCCAGGGTCACTAAACATTTACATGTTTTTTTGAATACTTCCATCAATAGTGACGCCAAGACTTCCATGGGAAGCCTGTTTCAATTCTTGACAGCACTTTCATTGAAGAACTGTTCCTTAATAACCAACCTAAACCTCTCCTGGCACAACTTGAGGCCATTTCTTCTTATCCTGTCCCCTGTACCCCGGGAGCAGAGCCTAACCCCCACCTGGTTGCCCCTTCCTGTCAGAGAATTGTGCAGAGCCACAAGGTCCCCCTGAGCCTCTTTTTCTCCAGGCTGAGCCCCTTTCCAGCTCCCTCAGCTGCTCCTCCTCAGACTTGTGCTCCAGACCCTTCCCCAGCTCCATTGCCCTTCTCTGGACATGAATGAGAATTCGTTTGAGCTCCCAAAGTGTGAATATTCCTTTTGTCTTACTTCGTGTATTTCTACATGAGATATTAGAGCATGTGATCTCCCAGCTGTGCCTCAGAACCTGTCATAAACAGGACAGCTTTCTTCCTCTGTCTTTTATTTTATTTTTAAAGAAAACATTCCCTTCTAGAAAAACATTCTTCCTGAAAGCAAATGACGCTGGCAGAAAGTCGTCCTCAGACACCCTTGTTTTTAACAGAAAAGTCCTCTTTGTTTTTCCATGAAAAGTGAAAAATCCTCAAACTCCAGATTTTTTAGCTCACTTTGTTGCCATTTACATTAGAAAATATTTATGTGTTTTATGCAATATGTATAAATTAAAAAACCCATTGTGTAATCGATATTACATTTACATGCTTGTGCCTATGGAAATTGGTTATGCACGGACTACGTAGACAAAATTGCTCATTAATGGTTGTGGCTTTCCCCCCGCCCTATGAATTGCTCTATTTGGAAATTTCTATGGCAAAGTGCTGACATCTTGTGGCCATTCAAATAATTCTCTTTAATTCCCAAAAAATGGAATGTTTCTATTAATCCCCTGAAAGGGAATTTGGCTCACCTAGATGCAACTTTTTAATGCAGAGATCTACTTTCACGTTATCATCACACCTAGACCAGCTCAGCTCTCCAGGGTCAAGAGGACCCAAAAACACAGAAGATGCTCATGAAAACAGCTTTAATCCCGTGGTGCACTGGAAGATTGCTCTGCAATTGTTAAATTCATTTGAAGCTAATTAATATACTGTTCTAGGGAAATCTGTATATAAGAGTTGTATAGGAGATGATGATGTCATAGCAAGTTCATGTTAAAGACATGATTTTAAGGACCCTTTAAGGGCAGATGGAGAGGATTTCTCCCTGCCTGAGAACAGATGCAAGTTTTCATTTTCTAGCTCTAGAAAATAATAATTTCATTTTCATTCTCTAGACTCTACCTGAACCATTCAGATTGGGATTTCAGGATATGGAAGTTTATGGCTCCCTAGAGACCCTCTGCAGACTGATCCTGTCACACCCCACAATCTTCACTGTACAGTGGACTGGACTTTCACACCTGATAAAGGACCAGACCACAAGGAATGATTTTTGGCCCCACACATACCCTTGGCACAGGGAACATCACCAGCTTGAATACAAATTAATATTAAACCAACATTAACTGAAAAAAAATTGATTTTGGGAAGATGAAGACGAAGACTTTAGAACACTGAGGTTTTGTTTTATTGGGGGTACTTTTCTGGTTCTCAGCTTAGGGCTCCTGACCCACTTTAGGAATGGTGATAAAGCTTTCAGGATGCTCAGGTTTCCCTCCTGATAGTTCTTGGTGGAGAAGAGGGGGTAGCTGAAGGAGAGGGAGCTTATCACTGGCACATGCAGTGACTGCCATGGCTGTTGTTAGGGATCAGACATGGGCTGGGCCAGCCACATCCCTGGGAACTCAGAGGCTGCAGAAGGCAGCCACTCCAACAGGCCAGGAGGACAGAGCTGTACCTTTATCTTCACCCGAACCCCAGAATCATGGAAACACAGAATCCCAGGTTTGGGTTGGAAGGAACCCTAAAGATCCTTTAGTTCCACCTCCCCTGCCATGGGCAGGGACACTTTCCACTAGATCAGGCTACTCCAAGCCCCATCCAACCTGGCCTTGAAGATCCTACTTCAGGTCTGAGTGCTGATGTGATTGTTGAGAACAGGGACTTCTGTGCTACCCGAGACTGTTTCCAGCATGAGGATTCATGGCACATCCTGGATTTTAAACTACATCCAGACCTGTTGATCCCTGCACAAAAACAGGATCTTGAGCCATATCTCATGTGTGCCAAATTGCTAATCAGATTGAAGACAACGTGTGCCTCAGGAACTGTTTGAAGCACAGATGCTGAGCTCTGTCTTCAGATACTGAGAGGCATCTTCTCCTGAAACCTGTGCAGGACATGGATATTTAACCCTTCACAGTGATCTTTGTTCAAATCTCTGTGCATGGATGGACATTGCAGCTATTTTGCAAAATAAGAAGAGCAGAATCACAGATGTCCTGCATTTGACAGAAATTTTTATTTTCCACTGGGGCATGAAAAATGTTGAAAAGCAGATGCCCCACAGAAGGAAGCAGAAAGAAGTGATCTGCAAGTGTTCAAGGCCAGGCTGAACAGGGTTGAGAGCAACTTGGTCTACTGGAAGGTGTCCCTGCCCATGGGTTGGAATTAGATGATCTTTCAAGTCCCTTATTGTTGGAATACCAGGGTTCCAACTCCTTCCAACCCAAACCATTCCATGTTTCTGTGATTCTATGATCTACCTGAAATGCCCTTCCAGTTCTTTGAGGGGCTGTTGCCTCATAATTCACTTATTTTCCTGTAATTTCCTAAGCAATTTTTAACACACTCTAAATCCATTGCAGCCTCTTCACACTTCTTTCAGGGGATCCTCACTGTGAGATGCAAGAAGAGAAATTGCAGACCTAAGACAGTTTGTCTTCACAGTGCTGAGGATGGATCCTTGTCTGGTTACATTTACACCCTGGCAGCTGGGGGAGTCTCCAACCAGCTGATTTAGGAAGAAATTCTTCAGTGTGAGGGTGAAGTCCTGGCAGAGGATGTCCAGAGAAGCTGTGGCTGCCCCATCCCTGGACGTGCTCAAGGCCATGTTGGGTGCAGCTTGGAGCACCATGCTCTAATGGAAGGTGTGGAAGGTGCTCCAGGGAGGTTGGAATGAGACGAGCTTTAAACTCCCTTCCAACCCAAACCATACCACATTTCTATCATTCCACCCTATCTCTTTCCATATATCCTTCCTGTGCTGCTTCTCTTGGAGGGGAAACCAGGCAGGCAGAAAAGGAAGAAGGAGTGATCTCACCCACCTCTGGACAGCCAGAGATGAGGACCCAGATCTGGGCAACGTGTTGCAGAACATCCCACCTCACAGGGTGCCTCACAGGTCTAGACTCCTTATCTATCTCCCGAACAGAGATAACAGCTGTGCACCACCATACAGAGGTTCACAAGGTCACCTGCATTCCAGCCCATGCAACTCTGCTGTGGTCACGAGGACCATGCACACACCTGAGGCACAGCATTTTGAGGATTACTCATGAGAAAAATAGCAGAATACCTTATCTGTACCTAGAAAACCATCCTCTGTGTTTAGAGCCAATCAATAGGGTCTGCAGGGAGCTCTGTTGCCTTGTTGCCAATGGTCTGGTGAGCTCTTTGCAGGAAAGCATAGTGCTGAAAAAATAATTTGAGAGGCTGCCTTCCCGCAGTGATGAACAGGAAATAACTGTGTGCCTGCTGCTGGTCAAGAGCTGCTGTTTCAAGATGACTTGCACAGTTGAGTTTAATCTAATTTATTATATTTTATTGTGACTTGACTAATATAAAAGTAGCTGAGATCTTCATTCCACTGGTTTGCAATGATTTATTTGATAGGTAAAGGATGGGAATAAAAGCAATAAATGGTATAATGAAACCAGTGGTAGAATTGTAAATTACTGCATGCATGTCTGTGCCTCTGTGTACCCAGAAATTTTGGGAAGAAAGGCAACATAATACATATGGCACTGATACAGACATACTGGAAAGAAATTATTCCCTGAAGAAGTGCAGCTAGGAGGGATTTCTGTTTATTTGGATCATGATTCTGTTTGGATCATGATTCAATTATTTAAATACTGGACTGGCAAGAGTGAGAAGGCTTGATTCATACTCATGCTAAAATCTACCATTTTCTTCCACTAAAGCCATTTATAAAGGCCTTAGGTATCAATAAATTCAATCCAAAGCCTTAGGATAAAGGAAAATCAGGTTTGCCTGTGTGTGATTTCAAAGACTCTGGGAAATCCAACATTACTCAAGGGGATCTTTCATTTTCACTACATTGAACAAGCTCAAGAAAAGCATCACCAGAGCTTAGTGGAGGACAAGGTCCACTCTGATCATCATTTCTTTCATACAGTGTAATGAAAAATGAATACCTTCAAACAACTGATTTCATGAGTATTATAATTAATTGCTACTGTGTAAAACACAGAAAAACTCCTGCAATGCTGCTCTAAATGTTTCTGTCGCACAAGCCAAAAGACTAAAATAATCTGGAACCCATCTATGTGCTGGAAAAAAAATTTCTCCCCAGCTCTCAGATGGTACCAGCTCATCACTGAGAGTCACTTTCTGACCACAGTTAAATATGAATGCACGGACTGAATGTTTCCAGCCTGCACTTGCCAGTGTCTGAAGTCCTTTTCCACTTTCTCATGGAAAAACCTCACCTGTTTCAATGGGATTTCCCCTAGACATGAAGTTAGACCAGTATCTCCATTGTTTATCACCTCAGGAGCACAGATACAGAACAAAGCCTTGTTGTGCTTAAGGGAGAGCAGCAGTTCTTGTCCCAGCCAGAGATATGGAAGTCCCAATGCCTATAAAAACCAGCTGGTCCCACATAATTGTACATTCACGACCCTGGACATGGAGAAAGACACCTGGAGAGAGCTCCCAGGCATTCTGGCTTCCCTCCTCTTTGAAGCATTTCTGAGTACTGTACCTGGTACCTTCCATTTCTCGCCTTGGAGCTGGTGGGAAATCCATCAATTTCCAGATCAATCAGGTTTTCCACTTCCTAGAGGAGGGAGAAGAAGAAAGAGTTGCTGCTGCCTTACTGTTTGTTTTATCACTTGATTTATTATTGATTAGCACTTTACAGGAGAGTTCCAAAGGGAATTTACCTCCCCTGGAGGTAAATGGGAGCACAAACCATCTCAGACCAAAATCCTCACACATTCAGTTTCCCTCAGTGGCCAACCAGCTCTATAAATTCCTGTAAAATCATGTCCTTTACCATCACTTTACAGCCTTTCCTTCTGAAACAAGGAGTAATATTTAACATAAAATGACCACCAAGAGCAAGAGGCAGATGATTATCATCAGGATGGATCTAGCCATGGAAACTACAGCATTTCAGACACTGATCTCACTCAAAGCAAGTACAGAGAATTTCTCCTCAAACCAGTAAAAATTGTATCTGGTTTTACACCAATATACCTGAGAACTAAATTTCCCTCAATGACAGCAGAATCAGCTGCAGTGATTAATTTAGAAGTGTGGGTCACACCCACACTTAATTAAATTTTGTTATGAGTTTAATTTATGGCAATAAAGAAGTTTAAGTGCATGAGATCTTTTCCAACTTATGTGATAGCATACCCACAAAGGTTTGCACAAAATGAATTTGAATTGTTTAAGCACGTTGATATTTAATTGATAAGGCATCTACAATTAGAAAGAACCACAGATCTGCAATATTTTTCCTGGGAATTACAAACCCAGTTTTAAAATCTCAAGGAAATGGCTATAAAAATAAAGAAAAACAGGATATCCCACCTCACTGAAGATTTTTATTGATTCTGGAAAGGAAAAGAAAGTTTCATATCATCCCTGCTGACTTCACAGAAATATTTCAAAACTACAATGTGGAAATGGGTGTAGACACCAAATCTAAGTTCACCTGATCCTGTTTAAATTTAGACTTAGTTTCAGAGTCAAAGCTATAACTAAACTTCTTTTCATCATAGTATTATCCCAAGAAATGATGGTCTCTTTTATAAATTCTCTCATCCCTCTGCTGAGGAATGTAAAGTTAATAGGATATTCACTCTATATTTGAATTCCTGTTAACAAAAAACAAATTCCATACAGAGCTTTGCTGAAGTTCACAGTGTTCCACACAGGAGGCCCCTTTCACAAAGATGTCTGGGTGACCTGTTTCTGCTCATTCCAGAGAAACAGGGTATAAAATATGTTAAATATCTAAGTATAGAAGCCCACTTAAATGTTTAAAAGTGAAAACCACACCAGAAAAGGCAACACTGAAGTAAGAATATGAAACTGCTTGGATGAAATTTAGACTTATGCTCACACTCTAATAATATTAAGTAGCAATAAAAATAAGCTTTAATAATACTAAAAAATAAAACAACATTACAAATGAGAAATGAAGACCAATTATCAGAGATATTTACAGCTAAAAGTTGAAGGGAATTGTGAAGCAGTGACCCAATTCTGCTCCCACTGCTGCTTCCTCCCAGAGTTCAGCAAGGAAGGGAGACCTGCCCCCAAATACTCACATCTGGGATGTCATCAATAACCAGATCAAAGCTCCTGACTCCAGAAATGAGGAACAAAACCAGGAAGCTGCTCAGATACTTCATTTTCTTCCCGCTTGTTTCCTCCTGAGAACAGCTCACACAGGTACAGACACAAGTTTTTCCTTCTCTGAGACAAGTTCAAGGAAACAGCCCAGGTTTGTGCAGCATTTTGAGCAAAGTTCTGAAATGCTGACTTTGTTTAGGCTGTAGGTAAATATTAGCCTTGCAACGCAAGCCTGAGCTGTGGTGCCTGAGCAAGGGTTATCCAAATAGTGTCTCCACTCTCCTCTGGCCTCGATAACAGCCCTGGCTTGGATAGGCTCACTCCTTGCTTTTGTAGCTTCCCGTGATGTTTGGCTAATTTCCTGCTAGGCACAGAGCTTGCAGTATCCAAAAACTTCAAAAGATCTCAGCAAGAACTGCAGCTTGTCTGTTTACAGCAAACCAGGCAAAGTTTGGCTCTTGGTGTGATGGAGGCAGCAGTGCTGGGCTCCTCCAAGGGCCCTCCCACCCTTCCAACCCACAGGGGCTGGCTGAGACCTTGGGGTCAGATCCTGACCCACACAAATACCCTGTTTTCCACTCTCCTGGGAAAAAAAATATCATAGCTGATGATGTGATAGTTCCAGTTGTCCAAAATCAGTCACATGAGAACATCTGATGTTATTTTGCAGGTTCTATGGCTCCTGGGTGCTTTTGAAGCAGGTTTTTTGCCTCCCTGGTTCTTTGGGTGCTTAAAGCAATGAGATAAAGGGAGCAAAGCAGAAGGGGGAAAGAAGGGAGGAAGACTCCTTTTGGAAAAAGTTGTTGGGGTATCCCTTCCACTCTTCCACAAAGAAAGGATTGTTGGAGACACCTGAGCAGCTTCAATGCAAATGACAGAATTACTGTGTGAACTCTGGGACAGAACAGCAGTCAAATATATATTATGTTATGTTATGTTATGTTATGTTATGCTATATTTATTATTTATAGTATAGTATAATATAGTATAGTACAGTATATTATAGTATATTATAGTATATTATATTAATGTTCAATTACAGTACATTACATTTTCTTGTATACTATATTGTGCTAGATGATATGCACTATATAATACTAATAATATTCTGTTATCTTCCCTTATGTTATATTACACTTTGATGTTTCAGTAAAAGATTTCTCTGGCCCAAGTCTGCTGTTACTCCTCCTTTCTTTTCCACTGATTGTTTCTCAGTCTGAGCCCTGAACCTACCTCCAGAAGTTCACAGGGAATGCCAGCAGAGTCTTTCAGCTCTCTGCCAGGTAAGAGAGGTGGGAGAAGTGATGTGTTTGGAAGAGGGGAGTGTACAGGAGGGGAATAGAGGGGGTGGGAGCAGGGTTTTCATCAATAATCATAGAATCATTTAGGTTGGAACAGACCTTCAAGACCATCCAGCATTGCTATGCCCACCACAGCGATCCCCAGCTTCCACATCCACGAATTTTTTCAATATTTCCAGAGATGGTGATTCCATCACTACCCTGATCTGCCTGCTCCATTGCTTGGCACCACTTTTGGTGAAGAAATTTTCCCTGATGTACAACCTGGATATCCCCTGGTGCAACTTGAGGCCATTTCCTCCCATCCTAGTTACCCAGGAGAAGAGGTTGATCCTTGCCTGGCTGCACCCTCCTCTCATGGAGCTGTAGAGAGTGAGAACTTCACCCCTGAGCCTCCTTTTCTCCTTGCTGAGCTCCTCCAGCTCCCTTATGGTGCTCCAGACCCTTTCCCAGCTCAGTTCCCTTCTCTGGACACACTCCAGCACTTCCATTTCCTTCTTGTAGGGAGGGTCCCAAAACTCCAGAGCAGCAGGACAGGGCCAGTCTTTGCTGTGTTGATGGTACCTACTTTAGCTTGAATTATGTATATAAACTAATTTTTGTTCACATGTGTGCCCCTAGTTTAGGGTGACCAGTCCTGTCTCATCAGAAACTCAAAGCTGTTCTGGAGTCATCTGGGCTTTTGGACCAGGAAGAAAAACACTGCTGCTTTGAAGAACTTAAAAAGTCCCTTTAGAACAACGTTTATTTCAAAAACAAGTCTGCAACCCCTTATTTCAGTCATCTCACCCCCCCTAAATGTGGTTTAATTTTTTTTTTTTTTTTTGGTGGTAAAATATCAAGCTTGGGAAATTAGTCTAACCACTAGATGGCACAAACTGCTCAAATATACTGGCCGAAAGAGCCAAAAAAAGCTGAAACCTCTCAGACAATACACGAAACAAGTGCTGAGCTCAGTTTAGGTGAACCTCCTCAGAATTTCGTGAGGAGGACAGGATCTCAGTAGGATGTTTTCTGCTATGTGTCCATTGGGCTGTTCCATGAGTTGTCCTCTCATGCCTGGGATTCATTTGAAAGGAAGTTTTAATGCACTGTCTGCCCTGAACCACCTGAATTCGTCAGAACCACCTGTCCCTCAGAATAATTAAATTTTGCTAGTTTGGCTTGCACCTGGGGAGAAATGTCACAATTTTTGTGTCTGATGAGATAGCCAGCATCCTCTTCCCATAAGGAACTCCATATCTGGAAATTTCTGGTGATCCAGATAAGAGCAGGGTGTACCTGCAAGGAACAGACTTGGTGTGACTGCCCTGACATTAATCCCATCACACACCAGCCATTCTGGGAAATTATAGATATGAATGTACAGCAGTGCCCCAGACACAGTCAGACACCCCCAGAATCAAGGCCCTTTTGCAGAGGCTTTGGGCAATTTTCATCAAAATAATACCAGTTATGGAAGTTTTTAAATGCTCTGCTGGGCCATGGTGCACCCAGCTAATGGCAGCAGGAAGATCAGCAGACACTGGGACCCCAGAAAATACCTTTCTACTCTTCTCTGTCCTCATGGAACCCTGCCTGGAGGCCTTCATCCATGACAAAAATAGGTTGGAGCAGGTCCAGAGGAGGCCACAAAGATGCTCTGGGGGTTGGAGGACCTCTGCTATGGAGACAGGCTGGGAGAGCTGGGGGTGTTCAGCCTGGAGAAGAAAAGGCTCAGGAGAACTTTACTGCAGCCTTTCAGTACTTACAGGGAGCTTATAAAAAACAGAGAGACTGACTTTTTACCTGAACACTGAGTGACAGGACAAGGGGTGGCAGTTTTAAACTAAAACAAATGTTTAGATTAGATGTTAGAAAGAAATTATTTTTGTGGACAGTGGTGAGGCATTGAACAGGCTGCCCAGAGATGTGGATGTCCCATGCCTGGAAGTGTGCAAGTCCAGGCTGGTGGCATTCCTGCTTATGGCAGGGGGGCTGGAACTAAATGATTTTTATGCTCCCTTCCAACCCAAATCATTCTGTGATTCTTTCAGGAATGCAGGCACCTCTCAATAGTGTCAGAATTGGAGACCAGCAGATCACATCCAGATGTTTCAGAGGAGATTGCTTAGATTAAGGCCTGAAGGAAAATACGGAATTCAATTCCTTGAACTTCATGGTAATTAATTTTACCTCTGGACATTTCTTTATGACTACACCTGTGTAACCCTTTGGGACTCTTGCCAATTTCTTGATCCATTTGCTGGCTTTGAATGCCACTAAAGTGTACAGTTTGTTGGTGCTTTGGGTACATTTAGTTGCTGTTTCAGACACTTCTCGTTGGACATTTAACCCTGCACGAGGTCACCAAGGTGGTCATGTTTGCGTGTCAACACAGAGAGACTTCCTTGATATAAAACAATCTGTTCCAGGAGAAAGGTGTGTGAAAGCTCAGCTGTTGGATCATGCCCCTCTCCCTGCTGTCTCTGCTCATGCTGGCTGCAGGCACATCAGGAAATTTAATTTGCTGAGCCCCCATCCAAAGAACAGCTGCTCATCCTGCTAAGTCTGCAAAAATCAGCACTGAACATGTCTGATGTGAACACACCTGAGTAACTGCTTGTCTCAGACTCCAGCAGCATCCCCGGAACAGTTCCTGCCATGTTCACACCCCAAACCAGGAGAATGAATCCCAAGGAGGAGGAAGAGGGGATAATGTGAACAATCAAGACCCCAGGCTCAATGTTCACTCAGCAAACCCATCTGCATCCGAACCACATTAAAACACACCCTGGTCCTACCCATGTGCTGTGTCCTTATGTGCCCCTGCTGAGGGGAGCATAAGCAGAACTGGCTGCTCCTAATCCCTTTAGGAAGGGCAGTGCTTTTCCCAGCTCACTCTGTCGTGCCCCTTGGTTATCCTGTTCCTGCTGGAGGATCCTGTTCTGGCTTGAATTCCCTCTTTTCACCAGGTGTGCTTAGGCTCAGCTTTATTGCAGCATCTTTGCAGTGTCTCACTGCTCTGATACACCTCAGAGCCCCACGTGGGCAGTGGGAGATGCGGAGTGGCCAAATGCTGCAGCTGGTGAGATTTGGATGGTATTCCAAATGCCTCCTGACTGTGCAATGGTCATTTCAAACTGGCAAACATCTCCCCTTCCTGACCAGAAACTACTGTTACCCCTAGGGTTAGCAGGCTGCTTTTGGCTTGCATTTACAGAGGTGTTTTAATTCCCTTTAAGTTTTCAAGAACAGGAGGAAAATCATGCTATATGTATGGTTTGGATGCCTGTTTTCAGCATTTCCACCACTGTAGGACTTTTACACATCTGTGTCCCCAGCATAGTGAAACACAGAGCAGGCTGAAAGCATCCTAATGTCAGTAGTAAGGGCACAAAAGGCTGCAGTCCTATTTCCCACACTGCTCCCATGCACTTCTCTGAGCTAGGCAAGACATGTGGGAGCTGAAACTAACTGGAAACAGATGAAAGATACTTAAAATCATCTTGTTGGTGTGTTCTTCAGCCAGGTTTTAACCATGAACTATCACAGTGTCTTCACTGATTCCCAAATGGATGGTTGAGATCTCTTCCACTGCACTTTGAAATGGTGAGGAGCTGAAGGAAATGCTTCAACTGTCTTCTGGCAGGGATCAAGTCAGTATAGAAACCACTTAGTGTGTCTCTGGGGCCTGAAGCATTCTGTCCCATCCTCCCTCCAGCTTTCTGCCAGCATCTTCTCTTCCCCATCCACATCAGCCTTCCATCATTCCCTGCAGTGCTGCCCAGTTCTGCAGCCCCCATTGAGGGTGTGGCCCCTACAGAAGCCTTTGGAACTGACAGTGGTCCCAGTGGGAAAAGGACTGGACAGGATTTTTATTCCTTCCCTCGTCTGTGAACATGGTGTCACTTCAGCCTCAGTGACACCATCCATTTGCTAATGAGTTCCAAAGATGCTGACCATGAGCTTCCCTTTGCTCCATCTCCAGCTGCCCTCTTCCCTTCTGAAAGGAGAGCATCTCAAAAACACTTGTGAGATTTGGAGGACACAAAGCTTCAGAAAGGCCAGACAGACACTGAGCCACTCACTGGACTGTTACTGCCATGGTGGGAGATGAACCACAACAGCTCCAGTCCCTGGTTGCCCAGAGCTGGAAAGGAAAAAGAAGATACAAAAGTGTTTTGCATCATGTCAGGTTTGTGTGTGCAGCAGAGGGGAAGAGGGGAAGGGAAGGGAAGGGAAGGGAAGGGAAGGGAAGGGA
>QUSF01000020.1:10396288-10599072 GCA_003676055.1 Chloebia gouldiae
CCTCTCCTCTCCTCTCCTCTCCTCTCCTCTCCTCTCCTCTCCTCTCCCCTCCCCAGGGAGCTGTTTTCCCTTGATTCTAATTTCACAAGATGTTGGCTAAAATGATGCAGAAGGAAATAGTAAAGATTCTCGTGCATGAAACTTTAATTTCCCCGTTGGGCATTCCTGAGCTTTTCAATGCACAATATAAACAGACATAAAATCATCTCTTTGGCAAGGGCTGCTGCTATTTCAGAGTAAATCAACTGAAAGGGCAAATCAGGTAAAAGCATATTGTTGCATTCTTCTGCTCTCTGGGGTTTTGCTGACATTTTAAGATGGCACTTGGCTTCCCTCATTGACAAAAGACTTGCTTTGGGAAGGGACTTGATTTGGAGATGCTGAGCTGGGTCTCACACCATGTGAGAAGTCAGAGGAGTTAATGAGAAGGGTGAGACAGTGAGTACAATTGCACTGTCCTAGGTGAAGCACTTTGTTTCATAATAAGTTCTGTGGCTGAATTTAAATATCTTTATTCCTGTTTTGCACATAACTAGTGCTTTTCTGTCACTGCACAATAAATACACAGTACCTGTGGAGAGTATTTAGGCAACAGATCTGCTCTTGAGCTAATATTCATACAGCTGAAGCTGTAGGATTAATTTAAACAAGTTATAGAACCACTGAATGATTTGGGTTGGAGGGGACCTTAAAGAGCATGCAGTTCCAAACCCTTGCCATGAGTAGGGACATCTTCCACTAAACCAAGATGCTCAAAACCCCATCCAGCCTGGCCTTCAGTACTTCCAGGGGTGTCCTTAGCATCCAGGGCCAGTGCTGCCCTTCCTGCCATCATATAGAGGGTCCCCTGCCAAGCACCATTTGCCAAACAGCCAGCACCTCCTTGCCTGAGACAGCCACATTCCACTGCTGAGCTTTGATCAGTGGGTCTGTTAATACCGAAGAGACTCAGGTTTTAATTTTAACCAGAGGCACATTTGAACTTGGCCATGGGTGATCAGTCACACAGCCCCGTGGCTGGGATTAAACAAGTGCCATGTCTGCTGGAAGCTGAACAGAACCCACTCACGCCCTTAACTCTTTGCAGGTTGCTCGCCGTGTCCCAAGACAGGCCAAATTCCTGCAGAGGCTGGTACGTATCACACCCTGTCTTTGTTTTGCCTCATGGGAACTACACCTTCCCTGGATGTGTGTGTGTGTGTGTGTGTGTGCATCCCTGTGCCCAGGAATGAACTATCTGATGGTAGAGTGAGATTCTGGGTAAGGTAAAAAAAAAAAGAAATCCTCATTTTGATCAATGCAACAGGTACAGGTTCTTCTAATACTTTTCCAATCCATCTTCTCAAGCCCAGATTTGGAGGAAGAACATCTAATGTTACCAACCTTAACAATGCAGTGAACATTAACCTGATGAAATCTCATTGAGTTTGAAGAGAAAGGGAGTTTGCTTTGGAATTTGAATATCTCTGTCGTTCTCTGACAAAGTCTCCTGGAGAAAGGAAATAAACAAGGAAGCCAATATCCTTCTTCCAGCACAGAAATCAAAAATTTAGATGTAGAGAGGCAGACAGTAGAATTGCTGATCATGGCCAGTTATTTTTATGGCTTTTCAGGGGGACTTCCCAGTTGAGAAGTGGTGGAACTCATTTCAAACACTGAGCACCCATCACCTTAACAGCTTCTCGTCCCCTTCATCTTTGACAAATTGGAATCATCATCCTAGAGAGAAACTCTCAAGCTTATTACTTTATTACTTCTCACCTGAGAGACAGTCAATTTGTTTTGATGAAAGTAACTGATAAAGGCAAAAATACTGAATGGCTTTCATATATTCAGCTCTTTTTTCTGTTCTTCCAAATATTTCATGTAAATAAGCATAACATAATTTGTTTGGTGAGAAAATCTCAGCTGCCAGTTCATCATCATAACCAGGGCTCCTCCACAAAGCATCCAGCCAACATGCCTCATGGCAGTGTGCTAATCTGCTGCCTTGGCATTCCCTCACTTAATTTTTAATAGGGATGATAAGTCATGGTAATAATAACATTAAATAAATTGTTTGTTTTGCTTTTTTTTTTTTTTCCTTTGAGCTGCCTCTTATCTTCTGAAGGCTGTCTTGGCTGTCTGAAAAGAGAGGTATCTGCTAAGGAAGGCAGGAGCCTTCCTTGAAATGGAAAATGTAAACCTCCGCTCTCCAAATTATTATAATTTTTAAATCAAGGGTCTCTCAGGCAAAGATATGGGAGTAGGAATAACAGTTCTTTACTAGGAGCATTAAAAATACAAATGCAATAGTACAAACCAACCCCCTGGCAGAGTCAGCAGTGCCCTGAGCCCCTGTGGGTCAGGGAGGTGGCTCAGCCCCATGCCAGGGGGGCTCAGCCCTCCTGCAGTGCCAGCTGTGCTTCTGCTGGAGCAGGGATCCTGCACAAGGGGGGAGTTTTCCTCTGGAGCTCCAGGGCTGGGGGAGATGGGCCTGGGCTCCTCTGGGAATGCAGGGGGAAGAAAGCTGCTCCTCTGGGAATGCAGGGGGAAGAAAGCTGCTCCTTGGGAATGCAGGGGGAAGAAAGCTGCTCCCCTGGGAATGCAGGGGGAAGAAAGCTGCTCCTCTGGGAATGCAGGGGGCAGAGGCTGCTGTGGGTTCCCAGGTCAGATTAGATCCAGGTAGGAATTCTCGGCTCCTCCCCTGGGCAGAGCATCTCCCCATGGATGATGGAAATTTCTCAGCCATGCAGGGACACTCAGTGGCCATGGACAGCAGAGATCTCCTGGAGGGAGGATGGGCTGTGGGAGAGATAAAGAAAAAACTGCCCCATGGACAGCAGAGAGCTGCCCCACTTCTAACAGACAGGAATAGAATACACACCCCCATTTCCAACCTCAATAAAACAAGTGCAAGGCCTCAATAAAAAGTGCAGAAAACAAACATTTGTGCAGCTGTAAGTCAGAGCACCAGGCACTGATGGATTGTGCAAGAGCTCCAGGGAATGCAGCACAGGAATCACAGAGTGGAACTCGGGCTGCGTGCCCAGCCTGACCGAGCAACCTGTTTGGAAATGCCTGTGCCCTCACCGTTTATATTTTCTATATACAGGGAATAGCAGATCCCTTCTAGGGATGGGAAGGTGAACCAATTCTTTCAACCTCAGCTCTATGTGATGCCCTTATTCAGTGTTTGATTTTCCCAACAGAAACTCACATCCACCAGGAAGAGGGAGGATGTTGACTGTCTTTTTTTTGTTGTGTTTTTTTTGCCATTCCTCAGATTGTAAGGATATCAAAACTGGAGCTTGGTCACTGGGATATTTTCCCCATCCCTGGAAGTGTCCAAGGCCAGGCTGGACAAAGCTTGAAGCAACCTGGTCTAGTGGAAGGTGTTCCTGCCCATGGCAGGAGTTAGAACTAGATGGGCTTTAAGGTCTTTTCCAACTCAATCCATTCTGTGATTCTATAACAGAGATCAGCTGAGGCCAGCAGAGAGTGGATTTAGCAAAAAAAAAAAAACCCTAATGACTTTTTTTTTGCATATAAAATACCATTAAGCTGTGGAACTTGCAGCAGGATGTTGTGGATGCTAAAAGTTTACATGGATTCAAAAAGCAGCTGTGTAAAGTAATAGAAGAGAAATCCACAGAATACAAATATACCACAAAAATACCACCCTTGACTCTGGAGTTCCTTCAACCACAAATTACTGAAAACTGAGAGAATATTTCAAGGTAGTATCAGTGCAGGTTGGACTGATTTTTCACTCTTCTCTAAGCATGTGCTGTTGGTCTCTGTTAGTGACAGGCTACAGGGTTAGAATGGCTTTTTTTTTCTCACCCAACACAACCATTCTCCTGTTGTTGTCATAACAACAGCAAGTTCAAGCTCTCTGTCACATTTGAAAGACTTCCTGAGTTCCTGTGACTGCATCAGTGCATGCACAGTGTCAGACAGGTCACTGCACAGCCACTTGTATCTCAAGTGAAAGGCAAAGGGCTTGATCCTCTTTTGCTGATCATCTATCAGCTACATATAAACCCACAGATTTTTTATGAACTGCAGCACATGGGGTGAATGCAGAAGGTCTGACACCAAAGAATTTGCTTTAGTGTCCGATTCTTTCTGTAACTTCTGTTATTAAATCCTCTGTGAACCTTGCTATGCCGCAGGCAATTAGTGGGATGGACACCGAATGAAGCATCCGCTCATTATATCTGAAAACATTCCTACAACCCTATTTCAATCAAAACTCCCCATCTTCTCCACCTTCAGGATAATGAGACTGGGAAGCCATGCCTATGTATCAGGGAAGGTCATGAGAACAGAGGGATCTAGTTCTAATTAACAGCAGTTAATTAAGCAGCGGTCCAAGGGTGGGACATTAGATCTGGGCAGGGGTGTTCTAGCCTAGATCCATTGCACTGATCTGCCTAAAATCAGTGAGGTGAATCCTACCCTAGAAGCTCTAACCTCTTGCCATTGTGCTCCGTGTGAGCTGAGCAGGATCCTGGGCACAGAGCACATTCCCCAGCTGAAGATATCTATCATGACCAGGTTCATCTGAGACACATTATCAGTCTTTCCAAGCCTTGCAAGTGGAGGCAGGCAGGGCTTTGTGACAAGTCTGTTGGTAGATCTGTGTTTCCTGTGGATCCTCATTCGTCCATTTGCCTGGAATTCACTAGCCCAGCCACGTGTTTAGTTGGATTCTCAGTTACTTCTGATGCCATCAGCTACTGCAGAAATGTTCTTGTTTCATACTCAAACACTTTCTCCCTTTCTTAAGCTGTTTGCCAAAATTATTTTTGTTCTGAAAGAAAGCCTGGACATGCAGCTGAAGAGCCTGTTCTTGTCCTCACAACTCTTACGTGACTGTGAGTTTTTACCAACCTCAATAGGAAGAGTCTTGCTGTATTTGGCTTAGTGGGGTTGCTCTGTATTTACAGTACATTTTACCCTTTATCTCCCTTCTGCTTTTGAGGGTTTGTTCTTTGATTGTGTAAGTCGATGTACAGATTTTTCTTTTTCAAGGGCTGCTGACAGTTAAGTATACTGAAGTATTCCAGGAAGAAAACATTTGAGCTCCATGGAGATGGTGCTGTCAAAAAACACATTAGCCTGGAGAAATGCTCCAACTCAGGACTTGTGCACGAAAACACATTCCCAAGAAGCAGAAATTGGCTTTCAGCTTCCATTACTACATCATGTGTCATTCACTGCTGTCTCTGCTGCTTCTCTGCTGGAAGGAGTCCAGTGTAGGCTAAAAAGCTTAAAATATTTTGTTTGAGATGTCACAGTGTCAATGTTTTTTATTAAGCGTCTTCATCCATTGGTGCAGAGTTCCAGGATGGATTCTCAGCAGAGGAGGACTCAGTTGACTCCATTGACAGCAGTTTCACTGTTTATATAACACAGGGATCTGACTGGATGAATTTGGAGGTGCTTCTTTATAAATGGTGATGTCAGTCTTTCAAGTCTTCCATCTGCTCTTGTGCACAGTGCATAGAGCAGGGTCTGTGACACAGTTCTGGACCCCAAGGGGGATGTATTTTGGGCTTTTCTTCCCAGGCCACAAGGGAGTAATCCTGATCCTCTTACACAGTCAGAATTGAAGGCTTCAGTTTAGCACACAGATGGATTTTGTCAGGGTGTTTCACAACTTAAAGGGTGGCATAAGCAGAGCTCTCAGAACTTTCCCAAGCACTGGACAAAGTTTGTGGCCTCTGTGCATGAGCAAAGGCAGTACCACATTCCTGATTTACTGTTTGCAGCTCACCTGAAATTTTGAGGACAAGCCCACTTTGCCTGTTGCTGTCAGGAGGTCTAATACTCATTGCGTGGGAGTTTGCTAGTCCATGTTAAATCTTAAATCCATTGAAACACTGAAGGGGTGAGTTATCCAGCTGCCTGTTTAGGGGTGACCTTTTTGATCCCCATAGGAAACCAGGCCTCGGATGTCTGAGTTCCACGTGAGATCCACGATCATTTCCCGGTATGCTTTCACCACCGTGTCCTGCACCATGGTGAACAGCGGCTCCGAGGCACGGGAAGCCGTGTTTGAGATGCAGATCCCTGCTGCAGCTTTCATCTCCAACTTTACCATGTAAGTAAGTAATGCACAGACCAAGTCTATGGATACCACGACACTCAATTCAAATCCTCAGTGTAAACAGGGAGGAAATGATTCTATTTCCCCTCTGAGTGTCTTTCAACCACTTCCTTCTCCTCCTCTCTCTGATTTGAATGAGAAAACTCTCTTCAAGACCTTAAAGACCTTTCCAGAGAAAGTTTCAGCAACACTGGTCGATATATTTATCTCACCTGCCTGACTGTAATGCCTAAGAATCTTCTTGTTGTTTCATGTTCTCCACATTGTCAGTGGAGCAGAAGTCAACTCCAAACAGCAGACAGGTTCAGTGGCTGCTGGAGATGAAATAGAGAGAAACCTTATAGTGAAATGACCAATAAATTAAACTCTTGGTCTCAAACATATTTGGTTTGATCATGCTCAGATCCTCTCTACAGACAGATATTGGGTTCACAGCTTCAGACTTGACCAAAGGGGATAGGGGACCCACTCTTTAAGAAATATTTCCATTTAGAGTGAATAGGAAGAATAAGAGACTTTTGCATTTCTACTTGGCTGGTATTTCCAGCCAGGGAACTTCTCAATTGGCTTCTATCCCAGAGACTTGGGTGGACTCAGGAGAGTGACACCAGCAGCACTCTGAGATTCTTTTCACATCCAAGTCTGTGAATGCACCTGCAGCAAATGTACACCTGTCACTGTGCTTGGGTGCAGAGTGACCATGCTGACATCTCTGATCTCTCCAGGAGCATTGGCAACAAGACTTATTATGGAGAGGTCACGGGGAAAGAAAAGAAAAATAGCACGGATGACAAAGAAAGGCACAAGAAACCTCCAAGCCCCACAGAAGGAAGGTGAGTGTTGTGGGAAGTAATGCAGTCTCCTGCCATCTTTATCTTGGCTGCCTTGGCATGCCCATACAAGGATTTATAGGAAGGATCAACTAAATTGAATATTATCTGCACTGCCTGGTGTCATTCCTATAATCCAAGCCATGAAAAATTGCAGGTGGCCTTTTCTAACCCTGTCACACAACTTTTTAAATTCCAAGATGCTCCAGGATGTTCTACTGGGGGAAAGAATTCTTGTTACTTCTGAATAAGAGAAAGGCAAATTAGGGTGCTGTAATGAACAGAGTCATCCACTTCACTCAAGAGGGAAGCAAGAATGTATTTTATTTATATAAATCAGTAAATCACCAAAATTCAATGGTAAATGCAACAGGTGTTCAACAAGATTCAATGGGAACGTTCTGTTGATTATTTACAGGGAACAGGGTCAGGCAAAACTATTGGGGAGAGGCAAAGGAGGTTAATGTGCAATGTGCATGGGTTGTGAAGTTGTCTTTGGATTTTCCTTCCAGGGAGAATGGCTATGAGACATTCAAGGCCTCTGTCTTCATTCCTCGCAAGATGCAGGCCAGGTTCATGTTGCACTACGAAGAACTTCTGCAGAGGCGCCTGGGGAAATACGAATACACCGTCAGCATCCGGCCCCAGCAGCTGGTGGGGCGGCTGCGGGTGGAGGTGAACATCCTGGAGAACTCAGGGATCGTGTCCCTGGAGGTGCCTCCCCTTCGGAACAGCAAGCAGAAGGGCAGTGAGAAAGCTGAAGGTAAGGAGAGATTTTACGAGCCGTGGCTCTGTTATTTGTGTTATTTCTGGAGAAGTGGCCTGGCAGCGCTGGAGCTGTTTGCTCTGGGTGACTGTGTCTGTGTGCTGTCTGTGCCTCAGCCTGCGAGGACTTGGAAGCTTAATGAATGCAGGGCCGATCCCATTCATCTCAATAGGGTTTTTTTTCTTTGCTATTGTCTTTAAGAGCTTTGAACTGGGGCTTCAGGCCTTGTGCTCAGCACTGGAGCAGGCTCTTCCCTGCCCTCTGCATCTCCCGGGAACTGTTTATTTTAAGTGAATTGTTTTTTCCATCCATCCATGCCAAGGAAGATAGGAAATCCTGCACTTCAGAACATGGGAAATTCCAAGAGGAAAATCCATATTTTGCCAAAGCACTAAGTGCTATTTGAACATCAGCTCTTACCCCTAACCATCCTTGCTCACTGTTCAGACAGTGTAAATGCAATTTTTTCTGCCGTAAACCAACAGCTCAGGATACTGTTGTTGCTACAAGTTGTCAAAAACCACCAAAAAAGAAGGATGGAAGGAGGATGCAAAGTCTTTTGGGACTTGACCCTCAGTCACTCCAAGTGACAGAGTGCCAGCAAAATCAGTGGAGCTGCTCATATCTGCCACAGAAAGATCCTAATGCATGTGAACTGGAGTTAAACTGATTGCTCAGTGGGATCCTACTGATTCCATCCAAATCACATTAAATCAAGGCTCTCAGTAACTTGGGCTATCTTCAGGTCAAGCCTCATTAGTCTCTGTGACATTCAACCACGTGCCAAGTGATAAATGTGCTCTGCTCCTCATCAGGAGAGGCAGGAAGCCTTTTTCACCTATCAGGGAGTATCACAGTGCATTGCTGGCGTGTGGTTTCCTGCAAGACATCTGGCATTGATCAAGGGTAGAGACAGACTAAGCAGAGCAGACACACTGTTGGTCCAGAACAGTATGGAAATTCCTATATGTAAATGACATACAGGGAGAACTCACTATCCAAATGGCAATCTGGGAGCAGTGACATTCTTGGCATCATGCTTCAGATTTCAAAGACCTCATATAAAAATGGGCCTGAGCTGTTGGATTCTATAATCCTCCCTAGCCAGTAAAATGTATATAAAATAGGTGTTCCATTGCAGGATGGGTAATGCAACTGAAGCTCAGATTCCCTGTGCTTCATCTATGTTCAGAATTCATTTTCAGACCCTTTTTGTCGAATCATCCCATGTGGTTGTCCACTATATGCCAGCTGACTGTCACCTCTCAAGATGGATCCAAAAACAAACCATCAGAGCCATCAGTTGCTCCCTGTGAAGCCTTCTTGCTCATATGACACCCAAAAAGCATGGGATTTGCACATCCAGTGAGACCTCCAGGGAAGGAAGTGAATTTTTAAGTGAAAGGAAGGTGAACTGTGAATTTCACATTTCAAGAGAAGCTGCTTTGCAGACAGTTTATATACTGGGAGTAAACCAGAAAAAAGTGTCTGCTTTCTCTTGGACTCCCATGGCTTAAAACTCTTCAGTACCACTTGGTTGGACATTGGAACATTGGAAAATGGCACTGCCTGACTGGTTTGAGGTTGAATAGGTCATGAAAGCTCTCCTCCTCTGTTTCCTATATCTAAACCATTTCACAGTTAATGATAAAATATCAGATTTTGATAAGCATTAATAAATTACCTTGAGAGTAGTGGAAGAAAAATATATTGTGCCATCAAGTTGTTACAAACCTCCCCAAAAGGTGAGGGTAACCCAAGTTCTGGAAACTACACTCATTTATCAGTATTTGTAAATGCACACATGTAGGTTTATTTTATTTATTGTCCTGGTTGCACAGGAAATTAGATATGTTTTGGTTCTTATTATCTGCAGTAATATGACAGTATAAAACCATAAATGTATCACTTAAGAAAATGTGTAAGGGTAGAAAGATCTCACCACCTGAAAGACTTGTGATGAGACTTGGTTGTTGCAATGTCAATGCCTGTTGGTCAAAGGGGTGATCACAGGCTGGATCCATCACGTGGTGAGGAAAATCCTAGGGAAACCCACAGGATGCACAATCTGTTGGGTTTACATTCACTCGGGTTCAGGTGGGAATGCCCAGGTACCTGCCCAGGGGTGGGGAACTTGTAATGGTTGTTGGAATGCTGTGGGTCAAGGACACCTGGATGATGGAATGTTGTGGATCAGGGGACACTTGGGGAGTTTTTTACACCTTCTCACAAGATACAGCTACTGTATAAATTAGCATTGTTGTCAATTATGTCCCACCATGGCCTATCAGCAGAGTGAGCACCTTCAGGCTCTGTGTGAATGTCCTGGCACTGCCCTGGGCTGGGGAGTTACCACAGCTGAGTTCACTTGATAAGGACAAAGCTTTTCCTTATCTGGTCCAGCACCAGCTGCAGCCTGGGCTGGGCTGTGCTTGCTCCTGGCACCTGGGAGGGAGATTTGCCCATGGCAGCTTCTCCCAATGTTTGAGCCACCAGCATCCCAGTGCCTCTTCCAGTCTAACTAGTGGGATATGTCCTTTTCTTGTCTCTCAGAGAGTCCTGCATCCCTCCTCTCTGAATTGGGAACAGAGACAATGTGATGACAAGGTCTTTCTAGGATATTTCCTTGCGCAGTAACTCCTGCGCACATGGCTCCATCTGGGAGTTGTATTTTTCCCAAAGGAAGGCATTAGGCATGTGAGTTTTGGAAAACTTTCATTTGGCATGTGCAGGTGTTGTCTTCTGTCACATACAAACCCCAAAACAGGAGGCGTTGAGGCCAATGATCCTGACCTTCCCTGGTGACCTCAGCACGGAGCCACTTTCTGAATGATGTCCTGGATGCTGTCCTCATCTTGCTCCTCCAGTGTAGCTGTGTGAGAATTAGCCAGGGGCTTGGGCAGGAGACACTAGGCTGCTCGAGGATGACTGTTTCTGAAGTGAAAGGTCTCAGAAAGCTTTTTGTTTCTTACAACAGCTGTCTAGAAGTTTCCACATGTTAGCGGAGGACAAACTTTGCATTTGAGCTCTAATCCTGAATCTGCCAGACTTCAAAATAATTTAGGTTTAACTGTTCTTCTTGTGTGGATGACAGTTTCATCTGGAAAACGATTTTTCCTGCTCTGTTTACTTCTTCAGCTGAACTTAGTGGAAAGTTTGTCTGAAGGCTCTACTAACTCTCAGTGTGAGCACAAACCAGCCTAAGCATTTGGAGTTCATCCATGTTCTGGACTCTGAAATATCTCACAGATTTTTCTCTCTCTGCCATTTGTTTAAAAAGAACAAAGCCAATAAACAGAGAAGAGTAATTGTGATCCAGATATCAAGTGCTGCCTAAAAAAGAAACCTGGGGAAGACATAGGAACTGTGTTCAAGAATATAAAAGGCTGCTGCAAGAAGGAAAAGGATACTGTGGCTTCTGTGTCAATGACCAAAAAAAAAAAAAGAAGTAATGGGTTTATAATCCACAAGGAAAAATGTAAATTAGACACTGAAAATGTTCAACAGTGAAAAAAGTGAAGTTCTGGAAAGGACTGGCAATGCAGGCACTGAGTTTCCATTACTGGAGCTCTGGAGTGTTTCCTGATTGTATCAAAAATCTAAGTAGGAAGGGATTCAGTCTGGGAACATGGGATGAATTAGATAAGTTACCTTCCAGACCTGATTTTTGCTATTCCAGGGGAAAAAAAAAAAAGTTTTCTTGGACCCTTTCTATCAGACCATTTTTTGGTTTCTAATTTCTGTCCCAGGGATGGAAATGAGTGGCTGTGAAGAGGATGGGAGTAATTCCTCATCAATTCTTGTCACTTAAACTGGCCTTGTGAGACAGCCTTGGAAACTTCCTCTCCAGAGCACTGTCTGTGTTAGAAAGGATGACATTTATCACCTCCAGAGAGTGTTCTGAGGGGCAATAGAGGGAGGCAGTGTGATTCACCTAACTCTACATTCCTTTAAAAAATGGGTTATGTGTGATGATGCTCATTTAAGAGGTGGGGAAACTGTGGCATGGAGTTGCTACCTAAATCAGCTGATTTCCAATGGTCCAGAGGAGTGTTAACACTGGAGTTTGTGCTGTTGTGGCACAGCATCTTGTCCTCACCCATCACTGTATTTATGGCAGAGAAACATGGAAGTGCTGCCCAAAGGCCATGGACATGCAGGAGGAATAAAGAGGGAGCTTCTGGCTGATTCTCACTGACCCTGGTGTGCTGTGAGCAGGCAGCCTAACCCACAGCAGGCTGTCCTTTCAGCAGTAATGTGAAACCCTGAGATCAGAAATGATACATGAACTTTGAAGCCACTTCTATGTATTTTGGGCTTTTCCCATATACTGGCAGTTAAATGGGATTTCTGGAAGCAATAGAAGACAGATGGAAAATTAAGAAGGCAGATACAAGGAAATCTGGTGCATTTTGTATTAAAAACATATTGTATCTGTTGATTCATCAGATCAAAGGGCAGCTATAAAAATAAAAAACAGATCAAGACTGAGGTAAAACCTTATAGTGACGCTGATTTATAACTTTTCTTTGCCAGGAGAAATCTGAACTGTACATGGATTTTAGAAAAAAATGTCAAAGTTCTGGGTAATCATTTTTTAAGCCCCCTCTAAGGTACAAAACTAGTATCCTTATGTGATTTCAGTGTATTCGCTGGGACCTCTCTCTCTGTTTCCATCAGGATGAATGGCTAGGAGCTCTCACAGAGAAGCTGTGATGCAGAGTCAATTCTTGATTTTATTGAAATTGAGTGATCTCTGTCATTCAGTCTCCTTGGGCAAGGCTTTTGCTGAGGAGTTGTTTCACAGTCCAGGTGCTCTGACTATAATTTGCTTGTGTAAAATTTAGCCTGTGATAAAACCCTTCCCTATCTCAGTAGAACAGTCTTGTACCCTGTTTTTTCAAATGCACTCACAGGACAGCTTTGAAAATAAAGCAAAATGATCCTGGCAGTAACATCCTAGAGTGCTATTGATTTATGAATCTTACTCTCATTACTTTGCCTAGAGGAACCTAGATTGTACATGGCATTTTAGATTAAAAGTTACAGATTTGTCTAATCATTTAATAAACCCACAAGGACCCTAATTCTGGCATTTCTGTGGACTTTCACCTGTGGGAAGTCAGGTACCACCCCATGCCTCCATTTTCCTTCTTGTTAAATGGACATAATCACATATTTGTGGTTTTGTAAATCACTGTGGGGTCTGGATGTGAGGTTGTGTTCATTGCTGCTCACTGATATCACATTGCATTTCCCTAATGCTGCTCAAAGCCCTTTACAAAGGTGAAGTGCCACTGCTCATTACATAAACAGAGTGATGGGATCCCTTGGAATGGAGCTTTCCCAACCACCTGCACCTTGTCATTTGGATCACTATTGTTAATTTATTGTTAATTAAAATTATCCTAAAGCAGATGTCTGTCTGGCCAGATGTATCATACCCTAATCTCTGGTACTCTTGACCTGATCTCTGCTTGCATAGTGGAGCCTAGAAAATAACCTTATATGTAGCTGTTTGCATTGTGTACACCTGAACTGGAACTGAACCTCTTCCATCCATAATTTCCCTGTCACACCACAGATTTTTTTGGCATTTTTGGCAAAGATTTGAGATTTCCCCTAACAGTATAATCAAGCACCTGATCCTACCAATTCTAACTAGCCCAGAAGCAGACAAAATAGAACTTCTGTGCCTCAGAGGATTGTTGGAATAATCACTGTGAGAGCTAAAGCACCCAAGAACAACTTCAGCTGACAATATATTTTTGTATTTTCAAAAGCCGGTTAGGAAAAGGGTGAAAGCCCTCAAAATCTGGAGAAGCTCAGGGGCCAAATCCATCTTATGTAAGGGTCCCAATGGAGTTCAGAGGGAAACAGCTGGCAAACAAAAAAAGGGTAAGGTGGGATTTTGTTTACATAGAGACGCAACAGGGAACTTCCACATCCCTCAACTTTTTGAGAATGAGCACAGAAAACAATACAAGGAGAACTTCCTGCAGGGTGACTCAGATCTAAATAATTGTTTTTATCTGAGGTGCCCTCTGCCAGGCACATCCCTCTTTATTGATTCAGGAAGGATTTACAGAGTTTAGGATGAGTTACATCTTAGGGATGCACTGCACTAGCAGTGTTGGATTTTGTCTGAATTAGACTGAAATTGCAGTGGCTATAATGATAACTTTTGCTGAACATAAAGGCAGCTAAGGTGACTTGTTAAAATGTAGACATTACACATAAGACACTTTTTAGATCAAGAGATCAGTCAGATCAATCCCAGTACCTGAACATGCCACCCCAAGAATTCCTTATAATCAATAAGGAAAAAGCTGCAGTGTGTTTCATCTAATCCTGCAACAAATGTTCAAGCAGGTCAAATGAATTATACCTGCATTGACTGTCAGGATTTCAGGTGTAGGATTTGTGTGCTGGATGTCTAGAGCTGGCTGGAATGTGCATGTGCATGTCTGAGGTTGTGTTTGGCCAAACAGAACTGAATACAGGAATTTTCTACAAACATTTATACCCCTGAGAGCATTGCAAGATGGGTTTCAGTTTAGAGTTTGCAGAGATGGGTTAATTTTTTTAATCTCTCATTTTTTATCATTGGAGAGCCAAATCAATCAGAGTAAGTCACTCTGCTGGCTGACTTGGCTCCATGGCAACATCACCTGTGCTGTGCTTTGACATCTGTAAGGCAACGGGAAAAACCTGTAATATTGTGGTTTTATCTCAACAGGTGATGTGTCTCCTCCTCCCTCTACTGTCATTGGGCACACCAAAACCTTAGCTAAGGTTACATTCAACCCCAGTGTTGTTGAGCAAGCCAAGATTGCCCGAAATGGAATTTTGGGAGACTTCATAATTAGATATGATGTCAGCAGGGAGCTGAGTGTTGGGGATGTTCAGGTACTGTACACATGATTAATCTTTTCTGTTTTATTAACTGTGCCTGAGATGGTTCAATTGTTTTGCCTGCTCCAAACTCCTAGAAAACGCTTTCCAAATTCTCTGTCTTGTAAGAACTATCTAAAATAAAACCAGTCAATTAGCAGCCGCAATATGTACTTAAATCTCATCTTCACCGAGCTTCTTTTTTGTGTCTGCTTTTCAGTTTCTCAATATACTGGCTGTACATATCTGGATACAAGGCCAGTTCCTCAAGGGAATGTTGTGGTTCTGATCTGTGGGCACATATGTTACATCCTTGCTGCATTTGGAAGGAAACCCTGATGTCAGCCATGGAAGGAGATGTGGAGAGCTCCAGCTGGCTCATCCAGTCTGGATAAACTGAATTAAGGGGGAAACCCAAGGGTATCTGGGAACAGAATTCAGAGGGATTTCAAGGAGCATTCATACCCTCCAGAGTAGACAGAGCCACTGAAATCATCCAAATGCCCCATAATGGTGTGTGTAGAACATTGCACCACGCTCTCCCTTTGGTTCCTGACTCCCTTGCTCTTCCACAGATCCTCAATGGATATTTCGTGCACTACTTTGCCCCCACAGACCTTCCTCCCCTGCCAAAGAACGTGGTGTTCGTGCTGGACAGCAGCGCTTCCATGGTGGGCACGAAGCTGAAGCAGGTGAGCTCCTCGTGCCTCTTCTGGGCTGCTCGGCTCTGAGGTGGCAAAGCTTGGTTCAGATTTGTCAAATCTTGGTTCAGATTTTCACCATTTCCCTCCTGCAAAATGTTTGCTGTGTCTGAGGTGAGAGGTGGCTCTGAAGACGCCTCAAGGCGAGGTGATCTACCTGCAATGACAAATGGTCGTGTCAGTGGGAATGGGATGGGAACAAGGAATGTGGAAGGATTCGTGACTCTGTAAAGGTCTGTGCTGCCAAAATTGAGCAGAGGATGGTCTGGGGCAGTTCTGTTCTGAGCAGTTTGAGGAGAGGTAGATCAGGCAGAATTCCCAGCAAAGTGAATTCAGCAGACTCTTGTATCCAGTCTAACAGCACAGAGAAGACACTGCTGCCTTTAAATTACATTGGCAAAACACTTAGTGAAGTATAACTCAAGAGGTTCTGCTGAAAGAAAAGTAATTTTGTCCTTTTTGGGAATCTGAGTCTTTCCGAACAAATCTCAGATGTTTTTCCAGGTCACAGACCTTAAAGGGGGCCACCATACCAAGCTGAAGGGCACATCAGACATAAATGGAATATGGATTCTATGGATCCAAATTTATCTTCCCCAGTGACTGGGGAAGAAGATGATTCATCAAGAGAGTTGTTAACAAGGAATCCTAGTCCTGTCCTGAATGAGGTCTCAAATCAAGATGCCTTGGAATCTGTAAAAAGCCCTGTGGACAGAGCCTGGCTCTTGGCTTTCTGTTATCCTCCTGCTGGAAATGACCACCCTGCCTCTCAGAACAAGCAATTCTGGCACAAATGCCCCCAGTCCTCCAGGCTGGAAGCAGACAGCCAGTGACCAAGTGCTGAACCAGGAGATTAAAACTCCAAAGGGCTTTGGTGCTTTTGTGAGCTGCACAAATAATCAGCAGATTAACCTTGCACTATGAAAGCTTTTATTCTCCTCCAGAGTATCAGAATTTCTTTTCATTACACCTACTAATAACAACACAGCCATTAACCCCTAAAGGTTTCATTCATAGCCTAGGCAGTTTGTGGTGCTAAACATGGATCTCAGGCAAATTAGCTACAGAGTGGTTCCTCTTCAGCCTGAAGTGAGAGAAGTGTCTATCCAGAACCTTTGTTGAGGCTGTACAAACTTTTTGTCTGGTATCTCAGTATATATTTTTTTTTTGATGGAAAACCACTGGTACATTATGGAGGAGTGCTATGGGATGGAAGCACTTACCTTCCGTTGATTCCAGCTGCTCCAAAAAATAGAACTTTATGGAGTTAAGATCAAAAATCAACCCCCCCCCCCCCCCCCCCCCCCCCCGCCCCAGATTAATCAAGAAAAGACCAAAATCTAGGATTGGATGAAAAATAAACCTCTCTTGGTTTTCGAGGAAAGTGTGCTCAGTTACAGCCATGTCTGCTCAGTGTCCTTTTTACCAGTTGTTGATGTCATTAAGATGCTTATTAAATTACAAACAGATTCCCTGGTGGCAGGATGCATCTGAGCAGAGGAAATGTCTCCTTTTTGTCTTTTCTCTTGGACTCTCACAGCTGTGGTGATCTGTGGTGGTGTGTAGAGAGCTGGGAAATCCCATGGGACTGTCTTTCCTCATTTCTCTCTGCTGAGTCACATGCAAGGTCAGCTAAAAATACAGTCAGCAATTGTAAAGAGTGCTGCTGTGGGTCAGCTGCAGTGACTATGGCAAAGGACAGTTTTTAGGATTGTACAAGCAAGGATGGGAAACATCAGCTGTGCACCTTTTTCTGTGGCAGCTGGAGAAGATTCTGGACTCTTCAGTCACCTGTCTTCACAAAGTAAATGGCAAAGTGACTCAAGTGGGGTCATTTCATGCATCCTACAGTTCCCACAACCACTTGTGAGTCATTTATCTTTTCCTCTCCCAAGGTTTTCCTTTCCCAACATGAATTTTTATCTGTTGGTGCCATTTATTTTTTTCCTAAGATACCCCAGTCTTTGAAGCAACAAATGTCCAGTTGCAAACCCATAGAATGAGACTGGTTGATCAGCTTCAATCAAATCATTGGATGTGTTCTAAAAGCATGTGGATGTGGCACTTGGAAACATGGTTTAGTGATGAACACAGTGGTGCTGTGTTAATAACTGGACTTGATGACTGTAGAGGTCTTTTCCAGCTTTAACAGCTCTTTGGTTCTGTGATTAGGATCCTTGAAACATTCCCCTCACATCACTAAGAGATGTATTAGCTTTGAGGGGAAGATATTTCACAGCCTCTGAACCCTGGTGATGTCCAGCAGACTCAGATGTGTTGCAGCAGTCAAACTCCTCTGTGAATTTGATCCTTTGCTACAGTCTCCTTTTAGCACTGGCAGGGAGAAAAAGTTCATGAATAGGAAATTCTTGAGCATGATGACAAAAAAATATTCATATTTGCACATCATTACTGCTGTCCCACTGGCAAGGAAAATCCCCATGAACTTTGTTCCTTTGTTTGCCAAGAGACAGCAAGTTCTGTGTGGAATAGTTGCTTTTAACAGCCAGGAGAGCCTGGGGAGGAGGTTATATCTGCAGGATTTACTGGGAAGAGAAATTATTTGCCTTTTGAGCAGTCTACCCTGCCGATTTTACCTTTGGCTAGGTAGATGGGGATATAGCAGCTTTACATTGGTATAACCAGGAGAAAAAGGGGCCAGTTTTATTGTGATAACCTTCATTGCACTCAGCTTCACTGAACATGGTGAGAAAGGTTCTTGTTACAGAACAAGAACCTTCCCAGCTGTGAATATGTACACAAGAGGATGAATTTGCAAGTATTTTGCAGAGGTATGGTAAAATAGAGTTGTTTCAACCACGGATTCATTTCACCTTACCTTTCCCACAGGCGATAAATGCCACACATTCAGTTAAGCAGTTGGCTTCACCGCAAGCCTGGCAACTTGTCAATGGTGGCGTGCCAGACTGTAATTTTCTCTGAGGTTAATTGCTCCAGGAGGAACCCAGCTGAAACTGGGACCTGCTGGGGATTTGCAAAGGCTGCAGTTCTCTCAGGGTCTGCAGTGCTGGGATGACCCCAAGATTGTAAATGTCCTTGTTTTTCAGTTTCCCAGCCTGTGCAGCCAAAGGAGTCTGAATGTGTAGGATCAGCTTCTCGAGGTTATTTTTCCTTCTCTATAACATTCTTTCCCTGACCTGCTGAGCTCTGCCTAGTAAGGAGGTCATGGTAATCTGCCTGTCACCTTAGGTGGCATTTACATTTTATATCAGAAGTTACGTGTATTATATTTACAATATTGTGCCAATACCTATCATCTATGTTGGACTGTGTGTTTCTACCTTAAACCAATAGAAAAGTGCCACCATCACACCAAGACATGGAGGACAAGAAGAAGGAGAAGAAAGCCAGGACAGTCCCAAATCCCTCCATCTTGACCCCCTGACCTACATTCTAAAAACTCCAAAATTCTACTTTTCCACCCTGTGTTAGCTCAACTACCACACTACTCAAACCCTTGTGGCTTGTAATTCCTCATACAAAATTGGCAACTTTTTCCATGGGCTAAAATCTAAGCCACTGGTGTTTTTCACTTCATGCCAAGGTCTCTGAGCCCCCTGCCAGGGTCTTTAGACAGCCAGGGCAGCCAGAGGGATGTGCTGGACTCTGACACAGTTCATTTGCCTGCGCCTGTCCAAGGGACACTGTTGGTACCCTTGAGTCACCCACAATGCTGAGCCCATCTGAGGGCCCTGTGTGCCCAGCCCCTCACCCTCTGTGCCTCAGCACTCACACCCCCGAGGAGTTTCAGGGCGGTGAAGGAGCACACAAGCACCTGAGCACTCAATGTTCTCCTTCCAAACTCCTCTGACTTCTCCTGGTGGCTGCAGAACTGGCTGTGAGCCTGTTGTCAGTCCAAATAACAGCTGCTGCCCAGGAGAACAGCCTTAAATCACCAGGGAACTTTGGAAAAAAATTCTAATTCCAATTACAGCCTTCAGAGCATTCAAAGCTACTGTGACGAGGAAAGTTTTGTCAGGTTTTCCATTCCTGCTGGAAAGAAACAACCCCAGAGAACACAGAAGAGCTGTCTGCAGCACCAGCAACCCCATACAGCTGCCTACTGCTCAGGAATACACCACAGCAGTGTTATCTCTGTCCTCTCTGGAGGTGTGAATATGGGGTATAAGAAATACTGCAGTAAATAAGACATCAGATCTATGTAGACTTTATTTGTTCAAAGAAAAGAAAATTTCTCTTCCCAGAGAAATGCAAGTACTTGTCACAAAGCAAAATAATCTGCCTAACCCTAAAACTACTAAATAACGATGGGGTCACACAGAGAAACAACCTTCAGAGCAAGATGCTCTCAAGTATCCAGGACATGGAGCATCTGCTTCTGGTCTTGGGACTCACAGCCAATTTTGTTTCATGCTGAGGCAGTAGAAGCAGACAAAAAATTTCCCAGGAAGATCCCAGACCACCTATAAAGTGCAAGTCCTTTAATTGAGTTTGGAGCAAATAGGAGGCAAAGGTGAGGGCAGAGTTTGCATGGGAACGCTGCTGAGGCTTGAACCAAAAATTCATGAAGATGCTGAGAGCTCTCCCAAATGTTTTAACTGGACCATCACTGAGTTCAGCAAAGGATGAACTGGAAACAGGTGCTGCTGATGTGCCAGACACAGCCCAGTGACCACCAGACAAAGCTGTAGTGAAATGGAAGTGGCTAAATGAAGCTAGGAAGTCAGTCCATGGATTGGGGTCACTGAGGTTTATGTGGCAGAGCTACAGACAGCACAGGTCTTAGTCTGAGACTGGGATGAGGGCCCAGGCTGTTGCTTAAATGAGCAGGAGAGTGGGTGGAGGCCCCAGCTGGGGCTGGGCAGAGCCACTAAAGCCTCTTGGTATCCTCAAGGCTCTGGCAAATGCATAAAAGTCAGTGAAGTGAAAGATCTTTCTTTAGTAGTCCTTTCCAAGCTTGAATTAAAGGTTTTTTTCCCAGCTGCTGGAGTAACACCTGGAAGCCAGACCTGGCTTCTGTGTGTGTTTTCATCACAGATCTGTTATGTGAATTTAGGTAGGTTATTTTCTTTGCCCGTGCTTGTCTCTTTGCAGAGTCTTGTCTCTTTAGCTGGCAAACCCATGCCTGGATTATGGCTGTACAAAGATCCCCCGAGCCTAAAAGACACCAGACCTTTGTCAAGACTGAAGATATTAGATTAGCACTGTTTGCAGCAACACTGCTGTTTCCAAGCAGATACCCCTTCACCCTAAATCAGGGCATGTCCCACACATTGCTCAACTGGGACCATTTGTTCCTGGCTGTGGAGAGCAGCTGAAGCTCAGAAGTGCTTGTGGCACCTCTCGCTGGAGTGGGGTCTTCCATGCTGCATTACTGTCATCAAACACTGTTCACAGGCAGCTCTGAGGTCCACAAGATGTAATTTGAAGTCCCTTAGGAATGAGGGATATGATGCTGCATCATGAGGAGAGAGCTCTTTCTTGGATAGTTACACCTGATACAGTGACATAATCTTCTCCAAAACATCTGCTCTCTTCTCTGCAGAGTTTTGGGTGAAGAATTGGCTTCTTCTCATGTCTGAGGCAGTGGCTTAGGATGGAAATGGGAAGGGGAAGGGTTGGGGGCAGAAATGTGTAGGAGGGAGTGGGGATCCTGCAGCTGGAGATGCTGAGGGGGTTTGGAAATGGTGAAAACTGGATGAGGGCAGGTGTTGGAGAACTGTGAGGGCCCTGTGGCACACTCTTAGGTGGGAAAACTGACAAATTTGCTTCTTTAAGGAACTATTTAGTGCTCTTGCATTGCTTAATGCTAACTCTGAGCAAAAGTGCTGGGGCTTTGCTTCAATGAACAAAACCAGTGGCAGCATCCCTCACTGACTGGAGATCAGAGAATCTCAGAATGGTGTGGATTGCAAAGGACCTTAAAGATCATCCAGTTCCAACCCCCTGCCATGGGCAGGGACATTTTCCACTACATCAGGTTGCTTTAAGCCCTGTCCAGCCTCGCCTTGGACATTTCCAGGGATGGAGCAGCCACAGCTTCTCTGGGCAGCCTGTGCCAGGGCCTCACCACCGTCACAGAAGAATTTCTTCCCAATAGCCAATCTAAACCTCTCCTCTTTTAGTTTAAACCCACTCCCTCTTGTCCTATTACTAGGATCCACTTGTAAAGTCCCTACTACATGTCCTGCAGAAAGAAATGAAAATGGGGAAGTCCCAAGGGAGGAGCAGCACATCTCTCCTGGCAGGTCACACCCGTGGATGGGATGTTCTGAGTAGGGGCTAGAAAGCTCCAAACCTGGCTGGCTTCTGGCTGCTGAGACACCCACTCTGTGAGAGTGGCTACGTGATGAAGGATGGTTGTAATCAGTACGAAGAGCATGATGAGCTGTGTCTCATCTCAATTCCTGCTCTGTAACACAGCAGCTGATGATTGCTGAAATTGAGGGGATGTGTTGTGGACAGCTTTTGGGCATGTCAGCTCTTCCCAGCATTGTGTTGGGGCTGATCTTTGTGACAGAAAATGACAGTACCCAATTATTGGAACAGTTTTTGTGCCCTGGGATGAACTCCATCTTCCAAGGATGGGCAGAGGGAGAGATGTCAAGCTCTGCATCGAGGGCATGGGGCATTTTTCCTTTGATGCTGACCTTTTTGCTGCTCTGTCCATGGAAATTTTTTGTCATGCTGACAGGGTGGGGGTTTGAATGTCTGATAGGCATGTTTTGGGATTTGATTCCATTTAAAATGAGCTAAGCACAAGAGAAGAATGTGGCCTTCAGACACTGCTGTGTCAGTCTGGCTGTGTGCCCATGCAGCCCCGTTGTTTCCAGTGGGGTTATTTCAGCGTAGCACTGTGGGACAGCCCTTAAGCTTTTCCCTTTGCCCCATTTACTGTACGGAATTGTTCAGTGCTCCAACTGTAATCCGTTCTGCACTGGGATAAGGCTTCAAGTGACAATGCTTGGTGCTGATTAGAACTTGCCTCCTTAAATCTTCACACTGGCATTTTTCACATCCTCAGTGCTGCAGTGAGGTTGCAAAGACTGAGCACCTGGACCCATGGAACTCCAGGTCCTGACAAATCAGATCAGCTTTTGATCATCAGATTAGTTTTTCATGTTTAAGACCATGCTTACTAGACAAGTGAGTTACCCTAACTGATCACATCCTTGAAGACAGTTTTATCATCTACTGAACAAAAATTCAATGCTTAAGTGTCCTGGATGGATGTGCAGCTAAGTGTTTTACTCAATGTTAAATAGAAAACTTTTTCAAAAAAAGGCAATAGGAACAAACATTTGTTCTCAAGGATGGTTGTTTTTCAGCTTGGGAAACAACAGAGCAAGTTTTTTTAAGGCCATATCGGGAGTCAGCAATGTTCAAGTGACCAGCAAAGGACCTGGGATGCTCAGGAGGAGGAGACTGGATCATGAACTGGAGACAGACCTTTATTGTCCAGAACTCCATATTCAAACTCCCTCCCATCACAGGCCTGTGTCAGTATTGAACAAAATGCTTGTTGTCCAGAATTGCGAAGGAGTTTTCCCTGGTTCCGCTGTTTCTTGTCTGCCGGGAAGAAAGCACAAAGATACATTGACAGGGAGAGGGGCAGTTGCAGTTCCTCAGCTGCAGGACGTTCCCTGTGGAGGCAGAAAGGGCCAGTTGTCCTCTCTGAGAGTGGGATGCAGGAAGGTGAAACAATCCAAGGATACACTTCTGGGTTAACCCCTGGTTTTGGTACAGAAGTCCCTGTTGCTGGCAGGTGACTTGTGACCAGCATTATGTGGGCAGAAAGGACGCTGGGACACAGAGGAAAGCAAAACTCACATGATGTGGCTGCCAACCTCAGCAGGAACAACACTGCCCAAACCTTTCCTCCCTCTGTGCCTCGGCTGCTCCCTGTAACGGGGCAATGGTGCTCCCACTGCATTCCCCTTGGCTCTGGACCCAAGCCAAACCTATGGCAGCACCTTGTCTGACCCTGTTAGCACCATTTCAGGTGTGACTTTGATGCCAGCCTTCCCTTAAGTCATAGTAATTAATCCCTTGATTAGGACATTGATGGGTTTTGTTTGTTGCTGTTTGAAAAACCCAGCCCTGGACATTTTTATCAGCTGCCTCTGCATGTTTGGAAAGGGAAAGAGAAGAACCAAAGCACAGAGGATATTGAAGGGGAAGAATGAACTCTTTTGGTTTTTCTCCCTGTATTTCCTTGTAATCTTTTTGCCAAACAATATATTCACTTGTACTTTTCTCCTTTTTGCTGTAGGACATCTCATTTCTGAGCCCTTCCCTGCACTGCTGCACTCTCAGACACATTTCTGGACAGAGCTCTGGCTTCTTAATTCCCTCTGAGCCTATATCTTGTGCCTTAGCTCCTTTCTTGTCAAATTTTGTTTCTCACAAGGAATCTAGAAGGACAAAGGGTGCTGAAATTTTGTCTTTAGTTGTGGGATCTTGCAGATGGCTCCAGGTCTACTCTCTGCAGGCTGTTCTTGTGCATCTCCTCCTGTCAGTGGGTGCTGTTTTCCAAAGGCTGTGGTTGGGAATGCTTTCCTCTCTGCTAGCAGATCCCAAGTCCAAGCAGCTCCCTGGAGCTGGAAGAGGCTGTGTCACTGGTGATGAAGTCCTGCTGCCCAGCTGTTGCGAGGGTGGCTGGAGGAAACACTTAGAAGTGCTCCTAAGGCAATGGAAAGTGTGAATACGTGGGCTTGGGATATGCATTTTAATGAGGTGCTTGAATTCTCCCCTTGCTGCCCAGCAGAGCCAATGTCTGGCAGTGCCACAGCTCCTAACAACCACATATTGTGTCCCTGTGAGCTGCACAGCTCCCAGGGTAGCCAGGCCTCACCCTCGCCCTGCTCCCCAGACAAACAAGGGACTGTGAAAGAAATGTCAGATTCCTCCTAAAAGGTGCCCAGATGGTCTGACATCATCCCAGATGTCTCTGAGGCAGATCTTTGACCCAAAAAAAGGCTGAAGGCTCTCAGCTTTTTCATAAGAGTGTGTATCTTCCCATGCTTTGCTCCACCAGTGTTTAAGCAAGATGAGGTCTGTCAGAGCTAACTCCAAGGGCTGGGTACAAGGGTGACAAATCACAGCCAAACTCGAGTGTAGCTGAGGGAATTCTGCTCTTCCTGCTGTTGCTGGGGCTGGTACAGCTCTGAATCACCGTGGCTGTGATGCAGGGCCTGCAGCAAGCAAGAACCAGACAGGCAGCAGCTGTGTTGCATGTCCAGGTGTGAGTGCAGAGGTGACAAAGAAGGTCAGAGTGGTGGCTGGGAGCTGGCTTGTTTCTGGCCTCGTAGGCTTGAGCAGACACTGTTGGCACATCAATCATTTAATTTCTCTCCTCTCTCATCATTCATGAAGCACAGACCTAAGTAAACTGTGGTCACTCCCTGGCAGTCATGGTCACATCACCTGTCCCCAGCTGTAGACCAGGGTTGTACTGCTCCAGGTTTGGAGGTGACATTTTGTAGCCCTGGAGGTGGCTGGTTCAGTCCCAAGGTTCCAGCTGTGTTGGCAGCCCATTCACCAGCACAATTTCTCATCTCAAATGCAGTGGCAATTCAGTCTCCATCTCTCACCTCAATTTTATCTGTGCTAATTTAAGGGAAATGGAGGAATCTTCCTCCACCAAGTTATCCTCTTTTAAATCCTCATTTAAAACCTGACTCTGACACATACAAACCATTCCCAAATGGTAAAAAAGGATTTTTATTCAGCTGTTCTGTATTGCTACTTCCTGCCATCCTTTCCTTTAATCCTTGCTCCAAATGAATCTCCCCAGGCAAACATGTTGGGAAAAGTATTTCACTTTGCAGCACCTGGCACAGAGGCACTGCCCCCCTAAACTCTTTTCCCTCACTGTGAGTGGGTCCAGCTTATCTCCAAATGAACCAGTGTCATGTGCACAGCCACAGAGGAACGACCTGGCCCTCAGCAGGGTAGAAATGGTTAATTTTCTGCCTCTTTGGCAGGAGTTTCAGTGGAATGATTCACTATTCCAGGTGGGAGTGGAACTGCAAGAGCCCCATTGGCAGCAGAGCAGTTTGGGAATCCCAAACTGCCCTTGGCTCCTTGGAGAAGTTCCAGCTGTGGCCTCGCAAGGACAGAAGCAGAAACCTGCTGCTGTATCCCAGCTGAAGCTGCAGCCAGAAGAGCTCTGCAAAGCCTTGCCTGGGGTCTGGTGGAGATGGGAGGAGAGGGCTGGGCACCGACTGTGCTTGGTCATGGCTGAGTCCTTCAGGACTTCAAGCAGTGCACTCTTACCAAGATATTCTCCTTACTGAAAGCTGGTTTTGCCTGCCAGCTGCTGAATCACATCCAGCACTCTGAGGGAAGTCACATCTCTCTCATAAAGCATTAGTGGGTGAATTTTTTGATTATGAACAGGTGAGGAAGGCTGGTAGACAGAAAAGCATGTTGTTCCACCCCATGAGGAGTGTGGTCTCTCATGAGCTGGGAAGAGAGATGGAAATAGGAAGAGACAGAAGATTCAGAGCACTCTGGGAGAGGTGGAGAGACAGTTCAGCTCCTTTTGGCTCCAGCAAGAATCAGAATGCTCAGGAGTTAGCAGGATTAGTTCTTGAGGTGAGTCCCACCTTCTCTGCTTGAAGGCAATGCCTGGAGACAGGAACTTCCAGACAGTGACTCAGCCCATCCTAAAACCTGTTCAAAACAGATGGATTATTCCCTGGAGGTGGCTTCCCCTGCCTTGAGCAGGATTAGATGTGATGCCCAGCTTTCTGATGACTGAGTTGGCAAAGCAGAATCCCACCCTTTATTTTTGCTGTGAATGGAGTAAAAGCTGCAGGAGAATGAACCATATGGCCTCCCTCACTCTGTTTGCTTTGGAGCAAAACCATGTGCACACACGCACACTTGTACATATGTTTGTGTGCATGTCACATCAATTCAAAGGGTTTTAATTTAAGCTGCAGAGGCAAGCACAGGATACAGATGCCAGAATCCAGGCTGTCAGTGCATGTCCATTAAAACATGGCAGAAGCTTTTTCCTGGGAAAAATTGACTCAAACTCCATGGAGTGCCGAAAATGAGACAAAAAGCAAAGAGGAAATGGAAGAAGGAGAGAGAGAGATGGTCCCAACCCCACATTTGGCCCCTGTATGAGAGTGTGGAGAAGTGCTGGGTTTCCTAGGAATGTGTGTTTCAGTTCCCTCCTGATCCTCTCTGCAATTCTAGCTTGGATGCTGTGTACACCAAGCTACTTCTGCTTTGTGTTGTTTTACTTTTTCCTTTCCTTTTCTTTGGCTAAACACAGGCAAGAACGTCAAAAGGAATTTGTGAGCACAGGGGAAGTGAGATGCAGCCTCTCTGCAAGTAGGCCAAAGCAAGAGTATTTCTCCTCTTGCCTTGTTCTCAGAAACAGCAGAGCTTATTTGGGCCCAATAAATCCCTCTGAGAAAAGTACAGTTTTACAGAATTGGAAAACAAAAAAAACCGAAGAGAGGGGTTTGGTAATGGGAGAGGTCAAGCAATGTTAATTATAATCAGAGCTGTAATGTAGATAATGAGATTTGGGGAGTTTTTCTTTAAATCATTTACTCTAGGAACCTCTGTTTCTCTCCTTTGTGGGAGTAGAGGGGGGATGTGTATGTAGGGAGTTGTTGTGGTCTTTTTGTTCCTTGCTTTAACACCCTGCCCAAATTTCCCTCAGCAGAGCTTGACATGGAGGCCTGCTCACACACAGGATAGCAGGTTCTCCATTTTCACTTTCTACTTATTTTGACCCATTTTTTTGAGGGACAAATACTTGGGCCAACCTTGTTATCATGGAATAAATCTGAGAGTCCTTTTCTCTGCTGTGTGATTGCTGCCTGTGCATGTGTGGGATGGTTTGGCTGACTGAACTGAGGGCTGGGAACCCCAAGTTTTTGGAACTTCTCACTTTCTGACCTTGACATAATTACAAACGTAGCCTGGTTTTCCTCTCTGTAAAATGGGATGTTGATGGAGGTGTCTCTGAAGGCTGATGTCATGCATTATCTGAAGCATTTTTTACAATAGAAAGGGTGTTGTAAAAGAGCAGATGAGAGAGAGTAAAACCTTCTCTTATTTTTCAAACAGCTGATTATTTTGCCCAAATTTTCCATTTTCTGTAGACTGTTAGACTGGAGGCAGCCTCCATGTTTGGGGCAGGAATTCACCTTTGTGAAGGTTTGCTTGGTGCATATCATGATATGAACAGAGTGGGAATCTCCCCTTCTCTTTGAAAGAATCTTTTCCACCAGCATTTGCTTTATTATTCTTGTCTATGAAACAGTGGTGGGACGTGGAGGAATGTTCCAGCTAAGCAAGTGGAGGGATTAAGCCTGAGATCCCTGCAGAGCAAAATTATTTGTACAGAGGACAGAAACAGGCAGGGAGAGTCTCCAGACCTGGCTCCAGAATGTTTGAAGCTATGGGAAATATTCCCTTTAATTTCAGGTGGACTGGGAGCCAAGGCAGCAGCTGTGAGGATTAGATTTGTTTGCATCATTGCATCATCATCTGCCATGCACAATCCAGGGGGATGTTGATGACACAGCTTGATCAGTCCTTTGAGCCCTTTTCCAAACTGCCTTTACATAGCAACATCAGGCCTGGGTTATGTGGTTTCCAGCACTTCTGATTACTTCTACATTTCTTCTGGACATGCCCTTCACGTATTTTCCTGACAAGCATGAGAGGAACCTTTAAATGCTGGTGAGCCCACAATATTTGAAGGCTTAATGGTGGCCAAGAAGGGGCTGAGCTGAGAACCTGATGATTCTTCTGCCCAGATATTGCCTCATATTCCTCCCATGTGTTTTGCATCCAAATATAGGGTATGTTTGCATGGACAGAGGCTGCTTTTGGGCAATTTCTCTGTGTCTTACTCAGCTGAAGTCTGTCTCCATGTGAACGCAGCTGCTTGGCTGCTAAATCCAAGCTGGTCTCACTGAGGGGAGCTGGACACCTCTGCAGTCTTCCTCTTGCCTTTTCCTCAGTGGTCTGGCTTTCCCAGAACCCAGGATCCTTAACCTCCTTTTCTAAGAACTCATCTTGTGACCAGCTTTCATCGCTCTGTTGCCTGTGTTTACACAGGATGATGAACAGTTGGCATATTGATGAAAAATAATATACCTGGGACAAAACTGACTGGCAGGTAGAATCTGCAATGACTAGTCAGGACTTCTTTTTATATCTAGTTAATTTAATATATTAACCTAAACATTTATTAATTGCTGAAAGTTTTCATTAGAGTGTATATGTAGCAAATAGTATCCTAATTATGAACAGAAAATGTGTATCCTTTGACATGTTTAATGTTTTTTTAACTTATAAGTCACCTATTTTAAATATATGCCACTTGCAGCTTACTCCTAATCTAGAGTGTGTTAGAGAAACTCTAAGAGCTTGTTATTAGTCATTATTATTCACTATCCCTTAATTCAGAACACTGTTCTCCCATCCACTGGGAGCTTTTATCCTAATTGTGGTGCCTGATTTTTAAGCTTAGTTAGGTCTAGATGTGCCTCACAAAACCTTTTGAGTTGTTTTTCATCTCATATTTGCTCTGGCACCACAGAGATCAGGCCTTGAGACGGGGAAGGATATCCCAGTTTTCTCCATCAGCCAAACTGACAGTGCAGAAATATCTAAAAGATCAGTAAACATCTTAAAACTAAATTCTTGCCCACTAAAACACTGACAGCTGTGCCTGCTGCTCTCTTTTCTCTTTCTAGACCAAAGAAGCTCTCTTCACAATTCTCCAGGACCTAAGGCCTGAAGACCACTTCAATATCATTGGCTTTTCCAACCGAATAAAGGTCTGGCAGCAGGACCGGCTGGTGCCAGTTACTCCAAATAACATCAGGGATGCCAAAAAGTACATCCACAACATGTCACCTACTGGAGGTATGATCAGAGATACAGATGGCATTAACTGTGTTGTCCAACTAACTACAACAGAACAGAGAGTGGTGAATGTGGTTCTGGAGCATATAGAATAAAAAGACATTGGGATTTAGGTCATGGGACAAGGGGATCCCTTCACCTCTGCTCAGGGTTATGTGTTCTTTATTAACATACATGATGGGAAGGTTTCCTCAGGGAAACTTTCCTTTCCCATTGCAGGAGATTTGGACAAGATGGCCTTTAAATGTTCCTTCCAACCAAAATTAGTCTGTGATTCCATACACTTATTATAACAAATTTGATTCCATTCTCTTGCTTATCTCCCTAGGAATGGGAGAGCTTCCAAGGTTATTTCTTGAGGACGCAGAATGAAAAACATACCCTGGCATAGGACACATAGTGCCAGTATTGGGTAGTTTCTGAAAGGCTCTGTGAAAGCAGGCTCATGATTTTGTCTGGGCTGGAAACCCCAGGGATGGAGCACATGCTCTGGGATGTGGGATTGCCTTCTGCAGAAGTTAGTTTCTCACCTAGTACTGTCCTCTTGTCTCTACCAAGGAGCACCCAAAATGATATTTAAGAATTTCTAAGCCTTTTTTGCTTGTGCCTTGTTGCCTGGAGTGAAGCAAGCAGAGAAAACCCCTGAACAGTGGCAGAGTGCAGGTGTGAGTTTTAATTTGATTCATAGGTCTCCTCTGAGGCTATGGACAGGAGTATAAAAAGTCTCCAACTACAAATCTCCTCACTACAGTGAGGTTTGCAATCAAACATATTCCAGCAGCTGTGCCCAGAGAGCTGCAAAATGACCTTTTCAAACCCTTCCCCATGGAAGTGGTCACAGCTGGTTGAAGGTCAGGGAGGGCCTTCCCATGGCTGCTCCTGAGCAGTGACCACTCCTAGCAGAGGAAACCCTCTGATGGAAAAACACAGCAAACAGGATGGTTGGCTCTGCTGCTTGTGTTGTGTGAGGAATTGTTTAGGAAGTGGTTAAGGGACCTGCCCAGTTAAACAATTATCAATAATGGGACTAAACAGAGAACAAAGCCTTTTACTCCTGAAGTGCCAAGAGAGCTGTACAGGAACCAGCTGAGTTTGCCCATGAACCTGCCAGAGAACAAAAGTAAAAGGAAATTATTGACTGTGATTCCATAGGAAGGTGCAGTGATTCTCCACCACAGGTACTTCAGTTTTTTTCCAGGTTTGGCTGACTCTGTGTTTTCCCTATAAAGGTGCTATTCCTTGAGTATCTTCCACTCAACATGAACACACACAAAGAACATGGTTTGGTTACACCTCTGTGTTGTACTTACACACCAAAGAAATGGGAGAAAAACCCTGCTGCTAAATACCTGAACAAAAGGCAATTTTCAGTTCTTAACAGTTCTATGATACAACTGAGTATAAAATTACACACTCTGCTATGTGACATGGTTTTCTTCTGGTTTTGGGGAAAAAGTTCTTTCTGAAATTTTGGATCTTGCTGGAGATGGAGAGAGTTAGAATATTTGGGTGCAGGTTTTTTGGTTGAGAACCATTTTGCAGAAGACAGAGTATTTTGAGGACTTTTCAGAGGCTTTTTCTGCTTTCCTGTTCCTTGTGTTGCTGCACACTGTGCACACTGAGTTTCTAGGAACACTCTATATAAGCTGACTTTCTATCACATCCTGTTGATAACCTTCCTAGATCTCCCTTTCTGGACCCCCAGGAGTCAGCTGTGTATAGCTCTTAACCCATTTCACCTGCTTTGTTTTCTAAGAGCTGTTTCTAACCCCAGTGTGCTGAATTTGCAAAGGTCCCACAGCCAATCCCTCTGTGCTTTGACTAGAAATACATAGAGAAAGTGAATACTTGTACTCATTTTCCTGTTTTCCTTTTTTTTTTTTTTTTCTGAACACACAGTGGGCTTGGATCCTTTTCATGACTATTCTAATGTACATCTGCTCGTTCATTTACTTTGTTTTCGCCCTCCCACCCCACTTCAGGCAGTTCTATTCTGCACTAGCCAGTTGTTTTTTGCACACTCCTCAGCCAACCAAGCTCTTCCCTTTAAACTTTGTATCCCCTGGCATGTAAAGAAGGAACCCACCCACTTGTTTTCCCATTTGAAGGTTTTTTTCCTGACTCCAAGTGTTGTGCCCTTCAGAAAAAAAAAAAAAAAAAAAAGCAGAACTTTTTAGTTCAGATATCATCTGGGAGAGTCCCATAATTAAGTTTAACAATTTTTGTTTGGATCAGCCAGACATAGTGTGACTGTTTACCAGGCTGATTGTTGTACATTGAGACATTCAACAGCAATTTCACATGACAAACTTAAATTCATAATTCAATTCATAAGACCATAAACAGCTGTGCCAAACTTGTGCTAAGCAACAGAACTGAACTGAATTCAAGGGCCACTGACTCCTGGGGGTCCAGAAAGGGAGATCTAGGAAGGTTATCAACAGGATGTGATAGAAATTCAGCTCATACAGAATGTACCTAGAAACTCAGTGTGCACATGTGCACAGTGTGCAGGAGCAACACAAGGAACAGGAAAACAGCAAAGGCCTCTGAAAAGTCCTCAAAATACTCACTCTGTCTTCTGCAAAATGGCTATCAACCAAAAAAACTGCACCTACATATTCTAACTCTCAATCTCCAACTTCATGTGGAGAAAAGGGACATCCTGATGTCCAGAGAAGCTGTCACCTCACTAAAGGGAGCTCAGGGAAATTATTCACACCACTCTTAGAAGGAGAAATGATCTCTGATCATTCTGCTACCTTCCCAGGGACTAATATTAACGGGGCTCTGCAGACCGGGGCAAAGCTGCTGAATGATTACATTGCTCAGAACGACATTGACGCCAGGAGCGTGTCCCTGATCATCTTCCTCACGGATGGGAGGCCGACTGTCGGGGAAACACAGTCCTCCAAAATCCTCAGCAACACCAAGGATGCCATCCGGGATAAATTCTGCCTCTTCACCATCGGCATTGGCAACGACGTGGACCACAAGCTGCTGGAGAGGATGGCGCTGGAGAACTGCGGCATGACGAGGCTTTTCCAGGAGGATGAGGATGCAGCCAGCCACCTCAAGGGGTTTGTTCTGCTTTTTCTGTTCTTTGGGTTCTCTGGGAAAGTATTTTAGGATGGAAAATCCTTTAATGAGATATGGCAAGAAACTGGAGTTTCCTTGAGGCTCAGCTCTGGCTGGGAGAGGCAGAGTACAATCAGATACTCTGAATGGCTACCCAGAAATTTCCTTTTTCTTAGCAGACCTCCTGAGATTTACTGGAGCTTCCCAGCCCCTCAGAACAAGGCATTTGTTTCCCTAATTCAGATCATTGTTTTGGACATGTAAACCCACAGAACTGGGGGCCACAGGTCTCAACTCCTCACAGGTAGATTGTAGGATGAAAGGATGCATTTTACACATCAAATCAACAACATAAACAGCATGGAGGGGATCAGAAATTAAGATTCCAATTTGGAGCAAAAAAATTATTTCTTTATTTTTTGAAAATGATAACTTTTTGCCCAAGATCCAAAATATTTGACTTGGAAAAACACACTAAGATAATTTCTGGATAATCGTTGTCACTTAGTGACTGGGGATAACATAGTCACTTAATTTCCTCATTCTTTGTAACTCAAACTCCTCATAAGTTTCCTGAAATCCTCCTCCTTCAGTAGGACCAGAGATTATGTTCCCCTTCTGTAATTAGGGAGGTGTAGTCCAAAGGGAGACCCTGGTAATGAACACCAGAAAGATGTGTGATCACATCTCTGACCAAAATGTTTGGCAATGTGTCAATGTTTCCAAATAAAAATGTTTGGCTTTCACTCCCAAAATGTTAGTGTTTTAACCACAGAAACCAGAAAGAGAAGGTTGTTAAGTACTGACCTCTCTCCTGGCTCATGCCTAACTCCTCTGGAAAAATAAATCCAAGCACTTTCCACCAGAGCTTTGCCTTCTGTGGCAGTAATGCATAGACAAGAATCCCTTCAAAACTAAATTCTCTAGATCCATCTGTCACTCCACCCACACCATTTCCTCCCCAGGACATGTATTTTGGATAGCAAGTGGCATTCCCTGGCAGATGATCTGATTGATTGGGCTGCAGGAGCCCAGTGCTGCAAGTACTTGTTCAAACGCCTCTCTCTGATGAACAGCTCACTGTTTATCAAGCTCAGTCATGGCAAACACATCTGGCACCAGGTGCCAGATTTATACAGAAAAGCACAATCACTGCTGGAGGCCAATTCAAACCTCGGTTGGAGGGAAAACCTAAATGGGTGCCAATGTAATTTTTTTTTAATGCTCAGCAGGTTGTATTTTTATACAGATACTTCCTTGAATTGTACTCTAAGACAGGTTGTGTATCTCTGCCATTTGTTACAACTCAGAAGTTAATTTACAGAGAGTCCTCAAGTTTAATTTAGTCATGTTTTTAAATCTGGTGAGGTCTCTGCACGAAAGACAATGAGCGCTCAGACAGACTTTAAAAGAAAGTCAACCAATTCAGGCTGTGGGTTCCCTTGGAGAGAGAATAAACCAGAAAGTGTGACTTTAGCTTCCAGACAGTCTGTTTAACCAGATGTGTCAAATAAATGCAGCTTGAACTAAATAAAGGGCTGAGGCCAATTCTTTGTTTATTTACCAAATTAAACTCAAATGACTTGCCAAGAGATGAGCAGTTTGGCATTTGCATGGAAATATGGTATTCTTGGAGCAGCTTGGGAGGAACCTTCAAAAGCACATTGCTGTGGGGAAAACACAGTATTGTAAACTTGGGCTTTGAGCCTTGTGAAGGTTTTCTTGGCTGTACAGTGCGATGTGTTCTCACAAGTGTGGTTGGTCATGTTAACAAGGCATTAAAGGGTTAACCTCCCTGGCTCCAGGAAAGCCATGCCTTGACCAACAGAAAATCAGCCAGGAAGAAGTGAGTTCTCTTGTGCCAGAGTGCCTGTATTTAGCAGCTAGAATTCCTTCATTCCTTGGAAATGTCCTCGTTTACGGGGAGCATGGTGAGATTCTTTCTTGATTTTCTTTCTCTGTTGGCCCTCAGAAAACAGTATTCCTGCCTGTCCTACACTGACCAACCCAATCTAGGAGTCTTTCAGAGATTCAGAAGCTTTGGTTTGGAATCTCTTCAGCTTTGGTGGACCCAACATTTTGGCCTTACAGTTTCTGTCTCTGGGATACCATGTGTAACACCACTAGAAACCTGTGGGTAACAGCATCTTGCCTAAGTACTTTTTTTAATAACTGGGGTTATTTCTGTAACCTTGGAAGCCAATAATTTACTTTTGAAGTGGTCACAAATATCTCCTTGCAGAGAACCAGAGTGGAAGTGACTCCCAGGCCATGTTGGGATGGTTCTGAACATACTTAAGAGACTCTGTTTAGGTGCCTAAGGAACAGGCATCTAAACATTTAAAACCTAAATGAGGCAGAGAATAACTTTGGTTGACAGGGACCTCTGGAGGTCCTGTAATTCAACCTCCTGCTCTGAGAAGAGCTAACTTTAGGTGAGGGTTCTCAGGGCTTTGAAAAGCCCTAAGGGCAGAGACCTTGAAAAGGCCCTAAGGGCAGAAGCCCACGCTGTTTTTCTAGGCCAAGTTAGAGTGGATGTGGTAATTAAATTTGCTTTCTGATGGCCCAAACTACCCCTGAATGACTTCAGAGCCATTTTAGATAACCTGACTGTGTCCTTGTCGGTGTACAAGTGCACAGGTGTGTTCACACAGTGCTAACAGTGAAAATGTGTCTTGCTTTAAGGTTCTATGATGAAATAGGGACACCCCTTCTTTCTGACATCCGTGTTGATTACCCTGAAGACGATGTAGAACAGGTCACCCAGAACTTCTTCCCCAACTACTTCAATGGCTCTGAAATTATCATAGCCGGCAAACTCATCAACCGCACCTCGGATAAACTCCACGTGGAGGTGACTGCCAGCAATTCCAAGAAGTACATCCTCCTCAAAACAGATGTGGCTATTGACCTGCTGAGCAGAAATGACATCAGAGATGTCCCCGGCCTGGAGGATGGCAAAGGTGACAATAATTACATTGAGAGGGCATGGAGTTACCTCACCATCAAGGAATTGCTCAACTCTCGGCTGAAGAGTGATGACATTCAGGAAAAGGACAAACTGATGGAAAAAGCCAAGTCGATGGCCCTAGCTTACAATTTTGTGACCCCCTTCACTGTTCTGAAGATGAAAGAGGCTGGACTCCACTCAGAGCCACCTCAGGAGGAGTTTATCAGCCCTTCTACTGATGGCATCGGGGAAAAGGTGCAGAGCCTGCAGGGGCACAAGGCTCCGCCAGGTATGAGAGAAGAATAACCTCGTTTGGTAAAAAATCTTCTTTCATGGGCAATGTCTCATGGCCAACTTTGGCACAGGGTGATCTAAACAGTGAACTGAGGAGTAAAGCTAAGATTTTCATACCAATTTTGCTAATTGTGGGCTGGGTAACCTTTAGTGAACCTTTTAGGCCCCTCACTCACCCCCCTTGAAGCATTTACTGCTCTGTAGAAACTATTGGAGAAAAATTGGTGTTCTGCATCAAACTTAAAATGGCTGCAGGAATTTATCCCATAATCTCTCTGAATAATATTTGGGGATTTGTAATATATTGTATTGTAATACTGTAATATATTGTAATATATCTCTTTCTGCTGCTCAGTAAGTAATTGTAACAGCCTTCCTTCCCCACTTCTAGGTATCCGCAGAGGGCAAGATAAACAGAGAATTAAAATCTCCAAAACTTCAGGTCAGTGCCTGTTTTCATGCCTTTCATAATGCAAAATAATAGTGATTGATTTATGGAAACCTCAGATGCATATCATTGTGGTATAAACATCCAAGTGACCAGCCAGCCATAATTCTGTTTGTCAGACCTACACAGTAGGGAGGAAAATGAAAACAAAACCAAAATATAGAGATGGTCAGTAATGAGAAAGAATGTGAGGCAGATGATCCATAACTCTTGATCCTCATGTTTGAGACTTCTGCAGGTTAGGGAAGAACAGAAACACATTCTCTCTGTTCTAGAAATAGTGAAAAAACCTTTCTAAAATAATAATGCTGAAATGTAAAAAAAGTTGTTGAAGATGGAAAAAATAGAAAATTCTATAGTATTTTACAATTTTTCTGTTCATCCTGTACCTTTACTTAACTTTCATACATTAAACACTGAAGAATCAGTCCAGATCAAGAACTCTGACTTGAACTTCTCTTGATAGGGTCAATTTTACCTTAGAAACTAGCATTTTTGGCTTGCCTTATTAATGGCAGCTGTCTGATAGTTGATGATAGGTCAAGGATTGTTGAAAAATTAAGATTGTGGGATCAACAGCTGCTGTTGACTGCTCCAATCTCATACTGGGGGCCAGGAGGGGTCAGTGTGAGGTGGAGCCATGCAGCAGCCCTTGGTCAGAAAGTACATTTCTGTGTGCTGTGGGGGATGTAGCCTGCCAAGAAAGAATGGAGAAGAGGAGTTCAAAACACCTACATGATAATTCCCGTAAATCACCAAAATTGTATTCCAAGAAGAAAATATCCTGATTTTCATCTAGGCTGTTTTAGGTTTCGAGTTGTCCTTGAAAACCCATCCTCTTCTGTGAGAAAAACAAAACAATCTTTGCGAAAAACAAAGCAAAACTTGGCATTTCCTGGCAAACTCCATCTGACCCTCTAAAAACAACAAACCAGGAGGACTTAGAAAAAACAGGGACAAACACACTTTAAACAGCAGTTTTGTTGCAATCTTGGACACTGCAGTTTTGTGTGAACCTCTCCCATTTATCTCTTTTTCCATGTCTTCTCAGCGGATGGGGACCCTCACTTCGTCATTGATTTTCCCTCCAGCAAGTTCTCTGTCTGCTTCAATATTGATGGAGAACCAGGAGACATTCTCCGGCTGGTCTCTGATCACAAGGAATCTGGTGAGCAGCCAAATCTTGTGGAGGAAAATCAAAGTGTAAAGCCAGCCCTGCAGCAGACCAGGCACCAAGGTGCCTCACAGGCAAGAAAGTGATAGGAAATTAGAAAAAATTTCTTCTATGGTTCAACTTCACCCAGTTATAAAGTCACACTTGCAAATAAAAGTTTTGGACTCACCAAAATTGTTCTGCTGTGGGTATTTCCCTCTTTACTCACAGCACTATTTGGTTTAGGACAGAGCAAAATCAGGTTCACCAAGCACCATGGCTCTTTTAGTAAAGAGACCATCCAACTGGCTAGAGAGTCATGACAGTCTTGAGAAAACCCACATGATTCAGGATCTGCTTTAACCAAGCCAGTCTGAGCCAAATTGTGGTCTTATCCCATCTGGAATTCTAAGCAGAGCAGCTAATAAGCAGATTATGTCCTGCTCAGGGCAACAGTAGGAGAAAGGGGTGTAAAAACCAGAGACAATTCACAGGCTTGTTTTACAAAACCCCATAAAAAAGTTGTAAGGATTCTGTCTGGCAGTGGTCTAGCCCCATATTTCTGTGTTCATGTGTGCCTTAGTAAAATACAGCTCCAGGCAATATTTCCCTTCAGCTTCTTTCACAGACTGTTTGTGCTACTGCTTGAATGATTTTGTGGCTCAAATACAGAATAAGCTTGAGAAAAACAGACTCTGTAGCATGAGAACCTTGAATCTTTGAAGACAGAAATGAGAGATCCCATCAGGAATAATGGGATATGGAGACATTTCATCTCAGTGTTAGTGGCTTGGGTTAGCAACAAGCCTCCTCCTTAATTGTCACTCTTCAGTGGGTCTTCAGAGGCTTGTGGGAAGTGAGTCACTCTCTTATGGACAATAGGTCACAACAAATATTAAAATGGCTGGGAATCTTACTGTGGACATTTAGGCTTTAATTGACTCAGTAGGATCTGCACCTTAGAATATTCAAAAGTGATTCTTTATGTGGCACTGTGTGCGCTGTGATTAATGGGGCTGGGGGCACCTGCCTGCAGAGAAGGTCAGTATTTCTGAGCTTGGGTAAATTTATGTGCTCTGCATGAGGTCATAATTTCATAACAGATTGATTATACTCGTTTGAATACTGGTAAGTGAAATAATTGAGCATGAGGTGGCGAGCCTGCATGTCCTTAGTCACAAGGCTTGTGCCATTGAGACAACAGACCTGTTCCTGCTGGGCCCCTTCCAGCTCAGACTGTTCCATGATCCTGTGATCCTGGCTTCCAGATTTCATTTACTGATTGTTTTCCTGCAAGGTGTAACCGTGAATGGGCAATTAATTGGAGCTCCTGCACCACCCAACGGCCACAAGAAGCATCGGACTTACTTCAGCACCATCACCATTCTCAGCAATAAGCCAGAGAGGTCCTACCTGGAGATCACGCCCAAGAGGGTCATCCTGGATGATGGGGAAAGGCTTGTCCTGTCCTGTGGCCGGAGTGCTGTCGTGAGGAGCAGGAGCCTGGAGGTGTCCATCTCTGCCTACTCCAACATCACCGTGACCATCCGGGACTCCATCAGCTTCGTCATCCTCATCCACCACTACAAGAAGCCAGCCCCACACCAGAGGAATCACCTGGGGTTCTACATTTCCAACAGTAAAGGCCTCTCTTCTGACTCCCATGGGCTACTGGGTAGGTGACAGGTTCTCAGGTTCAGAGCTGTAGATCAGACAAAAATGGTATTTCTGAGCAGAGACAGGAGGGAAGGAGCGAGGCAGGTGGGGATTAAGGTCCCAGGTGAGACTTTCACATCATCTCTCGAATAATTTCTTTCTTTCTAGTACCTTCAACTCCTCTCTTGTCTTTTCTTGTAGGAGGTATCTCTCCCTATACCAGCTGGTTTTCACATTTCCACTCTTTTTAATGATTGTTCAATACAGTTACTATTAGAATACACATGCTTGGTGTTCCCAGTACAGAGACAGAAACCAAATCTTCCACAAGAACTTTTTGTGGCCCTTTTCTTTAAAATGTGAAATAAAAAAAGAGCCACCCCTACCTATTGAAGGAACTAGGCTTTAAGTAGGATCAGCTAATGGCCAGATGGTTGTGTTCTTTCGGCCGATGAGAAGTATTGATGTTTTGGGTCATGTGCAGGTGCAGAACTCTAAAACTCCTGCCATAGTTTCTGTGCCACTCAGACACCCCCAGGTGAAACAGGAGATGATCCTGTAGGAGCGGGATTTTGGACTCAGGCCACTCTCACGGACAAACCTCTAAATCCACATTTAGGCTTGGCCTAGAAGAACTTTCTCCCATGAAGGCAAGGGAACAGAACTTCAATCTTCAGGCCTAGGAGTTTTTGCTTGCTGATAGACATTGTGTGGGTTATTAACCTCTAGTAACCATGTCCCACAGAAGGGAGCTTACCACGGGCAGCTAAAAAACCTCTTTAACTCTTTAGTGACCCATGGAAAAAAAAATAGGGTTTTATTCTAACCTCTGTGTTTGCAGGATTTAGAAATTAATCACAGGAAGAAGATTCATCCTGCTCTTGCAGAGAAGCACTTTACAAATCCGTAAAGGGATTTGAGAATCCTCAAATGCATCCTAGCAAAAAAACCAAACAAACCACAACAATTTATAAACAGGCACAAATCAGCCAGTCATGGACTCTTATTTTATTTTGCCTTGCAGGTCAGTTCTTGAACAATGAAATTAAGCTTCTTCAGGAATCCCTAAACACAAGTCGTTGGGAGGTTGGGCAGAACCAAACAGAGGCGTTGAAGGCAAACCCTACAAACACCCTGAAGGTGAAGGGGCGGCTGGTTCCTGTCGTGTGGAAGCAGAGGAGGATCTACAATGGCCAGCAGGAAGTCGACTGCTGGTTTGCCAAAAACAACGCGGACAAACTGATCGATGGGAGCTATAAGGACTATCTGGCTTCTCATCCCTTCGACACAGGGACCAGCTCTGGGACAATTGACAGCCTTTAAGACTGGTCACAGCAATGCAGTGCAGCAGCCTGTGTGACAGCAGGTCCCTTCTGAAGCCTTTACTAGGCAACTTATGAGTATTTCCTTACTTTTTGGTGCCAAAGAAACCAAGGACTTTGTCCTTGGAAATCAGCTGTCTCTCTCTCATGCTAAATGAACATTCATCAGATTCCTGAAGAAAAAGAAGGCTGGGGGAAAGGATGTGGTTAAAGGCATGATTGATGCTCTCTCAGTGGGAAGGGAGGGAGAAATAAGCCAGTGAACAGTGCAGAGGCTGCTGGCCTTGAAATAAATGGATGCAGGGATATGTGCAATACCCCCTGGGCTGCTGATATGAAAAGCACATCATACAGAACAGTGCCTGTTGAGGTGATAGGCTTTGCAAAGAAGTGACTTGGAGCACCTGCTCCAACCTTGGTCCATGGGGAAAGAAGAGAAAGACAAAAAGAGAAAGGAGATGTGGGTGGATATTCACCTGCAGTGACTCATTAGTATGAAACAAAATCAAAACCTTAAATCAACAGGCCACAGGAGGGTATTGCTTTCCTGGTTAGTGGGATGAGGTCTGGATTTGCCACTAAACATGATGTTCCCTGAATCACTAAAAACCCTTAAAACAGTGGTGAAAACCTTGATGGGATTTGTTGCTGTCTTGGTGCACAGCCTGTGTGCTTAAAAAGCACCTCTGGTCTTCAGCAGGTAGAGGAGTGGTGCAGGCTCCCATTCCATGGAGCAATTAATTCAAAATAATTCAATTTAAATAACATTGCAGGGTTAGTGATTTTTTGAGTCTTGACTCCCTCAGGAAGAAACAAAGTTCCACCGTGAGCTTCCAACAGACCTGCCGTGTCCTTGAGGATCACACCCCTTCTGCTCAGCAAAGATAAACATTTCCTAAGGGATGACAAACCAGAACCCACGACAGCTTGTGAGCCTACAAAGCAGCCTCTTGAATTTTGACTAGACGACTCTAGCTGCTTTTGTAATCAGGGAGGAAGTCTTTATTTATTCCAAATTGTCAAAAAACTTTCATCCCCATTTCCCCTGGCTTCTTCTCCTTCCTTACACTGCAGGAATTTGTGCGCAGCAGGAATTTGGCAGCAGGAGGTTACAGAAGGGTCTGCCAGCCACCCCCACTGCAGGTGGTGCTCCAAACCCAAAACTGCAAGGCTGTGGTGTGTTTTAAAGTGAGGCATCACTGAGCAATGCTATACATCAGCCACAGGGGAGTTTTAGCAAAGAACTTGTCCAAAGAGGACTTGACAACCACAAAGACATTTACATGGCAAGGCCAAACTGAGCTCATGAATACTCTGCCTTTCCAGAATTGAAAAGGAGGGAGGCTGGGTGTGGAAGTCTCTCCAGAAATTAAATTATATCCATGTGTTAGGAGAAAACAGTTGCCAGTTGACAGAAATATGTTCAATCTTGCCTGATTTTTTTTTTCCATATTTAACAATTAAATCATATTGTTGCTGTTGGAGCTCCAGCTGCTGGGGGTAGAATGGTGATTTTCCAGTTGCTTGATCAGCTCATTAGTGCTGCAAGCACCGTGGCAGCAGAGCAGGTGGCAAGCATGGTTTCTTTACTCATACCATGTGCTACCTGGAAAGAGGGAAACAGCCAAAAGCAAGCAGCAAGATTTAACTGCACTTTGGAAGATCCTTACTGAGAGCTCAGTTAGCACAAAACTCATGCCAAGGCTTGTACTTTGGAACAGAACATAAAGAAGAAACTACTGCTTTGGGCCCTGCTATCTTGAGAAATAGCTCTCCTGTGAGGGAGAGCTGAAGGCAAGACCTTCAGCACAGTCCTGAGTGTGGAATAATAACAGAGGTTTCATGCTCTGCAGTTTGCTTGTGGGCCAGAAAGAGATGAGGAAGAACAGCTGTGAAGTTGACTTTTCTGCCCAAGAAGAGAGTAGGAAGATCACCCACAGCCCATATCCAAACAACCTCCCCTTTCCCTAGCAGGGAGCAAACAGGAAAGTGGCAGGGGATTTCTGGACACCCCAGGGTTTGGCAGGTGTTTCCAAACTGTCCTGACTGAAACCTCCCCTCTCCTCCCATGTTGTGCTGTCCATGTGTATTGCTAAGGGGAGGGACTGGCTTAAGCTTTCATCTCCTCTGTATATAGATATGTATATATAATATATAAACACACACCTACTGCTAATAATTTGGGTGCATCATTGCTCCTCTTTCTCCTCCTCCAGCCAAGGAAACACATTCCTTTCAGAGCCTGAAGATAGCAAGGATCAAGTCCAATGAAGCACCTGGAGCAATATACTCAAGGTCTCCTTAAGGCTCCAGTTATCCATTTCACAATAAATATTTTACAGTGAACACTGCAGTGAAGCTTTCATTTGGCAAAGGTAAAACAAGCTTTGAAGCTAAGGTTGTGTGTGTTTTATGCTGCTGGACAGGCTCACATTACTAGATGAATGAAAGAACCACTCAAGAGTTAAAAAGAAGTTGGGAACCAAATGAATTTCAGTGAAAAATTAAAGGTCATTGATGTTCTTTAGTCTCCATGCACTTGGGAGGAGATGAGAAAAGACTCTAGGCTTCTACTCCCACATGGAAATGAGAGTTTAACCACAGACTTTAAATACAGTGGAATAGGACATGGGAAAACAGTTTGTGCTCCTGCTGCCCCAAGAGCAAAGGCAGGTCATGGACTGTAAATTTTAATTTTTTTTCAGCCCTGAAGTGGGTGTCACAACACTTCCCTCTCTCACGACGGGGAGATATGTTCAGGCTTGATCCTCACAGCCCTTCATGCTGTCCCAGATTGCTCCCAGACCTCTGTGCAGTTATTGCAGTGAAGATGCATTTGTTCTCATCTCCAAGAGTGTCACAGAGCACTTGGATTCACAGGGAAGTGTCTAGTGATTGCACATTGCTCAGACAGCTCAGGAATGAGGCTGAGCACTCACTCTGGAGTGCAATGGAAACAATTGCATGGCACCATTTCAGAGATGGAAAGGGAACAGGGCTGCTGAAACAGCACTGGCTACACAAGGATTGGGAGGGAGAACCTTCCCCCACATTTTACTTCTCCTGCTATTGCCAATTGTGAACCTTCTCTTAGTCTCAGCTAAGAGCCAAAATGAAGATAATGTCACTCACAGTCCAGTTTAGAACAAGGACATTGCTTTGGCCAAATCTGCACTCTTCACCCACTGCAGGATGGCACTGTGCGGCCCATAGCAAGAACAAGAGTCCAAAATACCAGTATGCCTCAAAACAGGGAGCAAGTTTCTAAGAGGGAAACTGTTTTAATAAATCTATTTCCAGTCAAAACCTTGTACAGCACAGGACTTATTCCAACCCTTACCAGTACAGAACCCCCCAGACAAGCAGAAGTTGTGTTGTGAAACTGACTGCACTGAGCAATATAAATAATCTATTCAGAGACTGTATGCCATATGTTCCAAAAGCCTTTTGATGTGCCAGCAGAAGTAGGATTTTGACCCTTCATTAAGGAAGAAAAACAAAAAAGGACTTAATTTCCAGAAAAACAGTTTAAAGCTGCACAGCTGCAAGTGTAGCCAAGCGTGTCTAGTTCACTGAGGGGCATCCGAGACTTTGATTTGCATCTAAGGCTTCAAACCACTTTGAAGTCAGGAGAAAAACAACAAACCAAACTCCCCAAAAAAAAAACCCCACCAAATTTCTTCACATGCTCCAAGCTCAGCCTTTGCATCTAAATCCATCCAAGTTAGAAAATCCAAATCCTTTTAAGTTTTACCCCTTAATAAGGGCTGTTTTCTTGGGAAAAATACAAGGGGAAAAGGAAAAATAAAAGGTAATTCCCATCCATCGCTTAAGGGGAGTTGTCTTGCAAGAAGCAAAGCCTGGCTATGGCTCCACTAGGGATAGCAGCCCAGTGGATCCTGGATCCCTGCTCCAAGGACTATCCCCCCGTTTGGACTCTGGCTGGGTCTCTCACAGCTGTGTCTCTGCATCCAGCCTGGGTGTGGGGTGGTGCAGCTGCTCTGTGCTCACTCTCTCCCCAGGACAGCTGCAAAGTGTTTTGCATTTTTGTGTTTATAGACAAATTCACCGTGCTAAGAGGAAAGCAAACAGGGCAAAGCCCTGCACTTGACACTTGAAGCAGAGAGTGCCAGGCCTGGGGTGACCCAGAGTCTTTTGCAGCAGCACTACCACCCCACGTCCTTCCTTACCCCCAAAACAAGGCTAGCTAATGGGGCTTTCAGATACATTTTGAATCAGATCCTGCAGACATTTCAGCTGTTTGTTTCAAACTAAGTAAAAGGCGAGCTGTCAACTTGCAGTAAGCACTCCCTTGTAAGGTGCTGACTGGAATCCATCTCTGAGTTTGTTCTGGAGCCCAGCACAGGCTGATGTTGCAGCATCAGGGCTTTGCACTGAAGCAGCTCCTACAACTCAAGCACAGAAACCCAGCTCTGTGGCTTAAGCTCTTCATCTTCAGGTTCACCAGAACAGCCCTGCTGCAGAAGCACAGTCTTCCCTCGTCAGGAAAGATTTCAACAGCTCCCCTTCCTCCCTTTCACAGTGTCAGGGTCATGCAGAACATTAAGCACATGAAGGCATTTCATCTATGAAGCGATTTTAGATCAAATATTTATTGGATTCCTTATAAAACAGTAAAAAGAATCAGATCCACTGGGACAAGCTTCCCAATTCAAGACATTTAAATACATATTGCAAACCATTTCTTTTGAGCATTGTGCATATAAAAGTGTCACAGTTCAGGTAGCACAGACTAGAGCTTGTTTTCCTTTTTCTATTAAAAAACCAGACAGTATATTCATTTCAGCCTCTAGCCCTCACAAAAGGAAAAAAAAAAAGTCACACCCAGTTGTCCAGCCAGGGATAATGCATCCCTGTATCCCCAACCTCAACGTGCCTGCATGTGGGGCAGACAGGCAAAGCAGATACTGCTCAAGCCTGTACAGGATGCACAGACAGCATCCACAGGACAACTGCAGGACAGGCCTAGGATGAGGCAGGCAAAAGGGTCTCTGTAGATCCACAAGGGTCACCCAGTATTCCCCATCCTGCCCTTCCTTGGCCAGCTCAAGGATCACAGTGCTGCTCCTTCCTCCTTGTCCCGCTGTTGTCAGATGACCACTTGATAGCTGGGCTGCTTCATCTTCTGGTTGGTTGCCCAGAGTCCTGAAGTATCCTGGTCGCTTTCAGACTGATCAAAATCCATGTCTGGAGAGAGCAATACCTAGAAAGGAGAACAGAGAGATGCTGATGGAGTCAGAGGTCTCAGAGCTTCTCAATACTGCTTGCTGAACGAGTCAAGCATCCCTATAGAGGGGTCTGCTGCCAGATCCAATCCTCTCTGGCAGATGGGTAAGGGCTTCAAGGTCATCTAGAATATCTCTCCAACAACAGCCAAACAGATTTGGGCACAGGCACCACGACCATCCCAGTGCCCTTCCTTGAGAGCAGAACGGGCAGCTGAAGGCTCTGATCCCCATGGGACAGAACTCACACCTGGATGTCCAGGCCTGGCTGAAGCCTCAGTGCACATGTACAAAAACATGTTCACATATTTTGTGAACAGCTGTACCACATGTAGACCTTTTCCCAGGCCCCCAGCTGCTTGTCACCTCCACAGCTCAGCCAGAAGGGCAAGCAGGGCTACAGGCTCAGCTTCAGCCATGGAGCCAGCTCAGGAGTGGTGTCCCAGCCTGGCAGCACCTCATTTCTGCCTGACACAGCAGCTCCTGGCTCAGTCTGAGTTGTGGGAGCCAAAGCTGAGCACTGACACCTCGCTGGTGTTTGAGGTAAAAAGCACATTTTTTACCTTGATGGAGGACCCAAAGGAACCTCTACACACTCAGTAATTAACTCCACACCCGAGGATACCATGGGGTACTCTTAAACTGGCTGCCATCAGCCTGGAGTATTTGCAAGATGCAGATGGAGCCACATGTGGGCATTTTTCAGCCACATCCTCTGGAAGAGGAAAAAGGCTGGATTTTATCCAGGAGATGGCTGCACTGACTGCAGAAGAGCAGAAACCCAATGCCAGCCAGCCAGCAGTGTGCACAGATAATATTAATGGCTGGACAGGTTAGAATCATTGAATCCTCAAGGTTGGAAAAGACCTCCTAGGCTGAGTCCAACCATCAACTCAGCACTGCCAGATTCACCACTAAACCTAAACTTCCCTGAGCACCACACCTACAGGTTTTTTCAACACTTCCAGGGATGGTGATTCCACCACTTCTCTAGGCAACCTGTGCCCGTGCCTGGCCACCCTTTCAATAAATAAATTTTCCTTAATATCCAATCTAAACCTCCTCTGGTGCAACCTGGGGCCATTCCCTCTCGTCCTGTTCTTGTTACCTGGGAGAAGAGACTGATCCCCTCCTGGCTACAACCTCCTTTCAGGGAGTTGTAGAGAGGAATAAAGTCACACCTGAACCTCCTTTTCTCCTGCATCCCCAGTTCCCTCAGCTGCTCCTCATCAGAGCTGTGCTCCAGACCAGGCTGTTTGCTCCACCCTATCCCACCTCCAGCTCCTCAAACACCCACATCTGGGCAAGAGAAGCTGCACTGTCACTGTGAAGTCTCCCTGTGCCTGACTCAGCTCAAAGGGATGGATGGCTGGTGGACTTTCAGCCCAGTGCTCACACACAGAACATTCCCAACATTCCAGAGCTCAGGATTCCTTGGGCAAAACCAGGAGCAGGGGGAATTACTCCTATCTCCATCTCCACACACAGCTGTGAATTAACATGCCCTCCACTTGTCAGCACTCAGGCAGCACCAGGGGGGCCAGTCACCACAGCAACAAAAGCACTAAACAGGAAAAACACAACTCCAGTGAGTCAGGGACTTCAAAGCAGCAGAAGAGCTGCAGGGGAAGGTTTCCTCCTCCCCACCCTCACACACACCCAGCCCTCCATCCAGGACTGTTCTCTTCACAGCCAGACACTCAAAGGACAGCAGCAGAGCAGATTAAGCTCTCTTGTCCCCATCATTGGTCTCACAGATTTTATTTTTTTGGTTCAGGACACACACTGGAAAGTTTCCATCTCTCTCACGTGAAGATTTCCTCTGTTTATCACACTGGTATTGTGATGCTGTTGGACCTGAAGAAATGTGTGTGTAATTACTCACAGGCAGCACTGTGAACTCGCTGAGCTCTGACAGGCTGCAACAGACTGGTTGTGGGGCCTGTTGAACTGGTGATTTGGGTGGCTTTCAGCTGAAAACTCAAATCCCCTTGCAGCCAGCAGGGGTGGTGACAGTGTTGTGCATCCAGACCCATCCAAGCTGCTACCTGCCCACCACACACTTCACAGAATTCACAGAATGGCTAAGTTGGAAAAGACCTTCAAGATCAAGTCCAACCCATGCCCCAACACCTCACTAATGGGAAGCTACACGAGCAACAGCCCCCCAGTAACCTTTCCACAATTCCCCAGGAAGCAGCACCAAGAGAGAGCACCTCGTTGCCATGACAGCCACAGGACACACCCTCAGATATCATTTGCAAGCCCAACTCTAATTTGGGAGTTTTCAGAACAACTTGGACAAGGCTCTTTCCCTGCAGATGCATCCAGGTCAGGATCACAGCAAGTTGATGGCACAGCTGGGAGTGGGATATGGTTTCCCAGTCCTGGGACAATGTGCTGCTGTCTCACTCAGCAGTCCTCAAACACCTCACATCCCACATCATGATTTGCCACAAGTCAGGAGGACTCTGAGGTGGGACAGTTTCCTTCTCAAAGCACCTCTATATCCACCTTCATTTATCTTCCCTGTAAGGACCTGGCACCTGAGTTCACCACGAGTTTGAGCTAATTAAAAATAAAAAAAAAAAATCAAAACTGAAATTGTTTCTTGGCAAATCCAACTTGCTCTTGGACTTTCTAAGTGTTTAAACACATATAAGTAAGCAGCACTGTATTGGTGTCTATCAGCATCTTCATCTGATGAATGCCAAAATACAGAGTTCCTTATGAAGGGAATTAGGGCAGGTGGTGAACTCCATCCTGACAAAAGGTAGGCCCTCATGAAGTATATTAACTTCCCTTCCAGCCTCGCAGTAGTCTCTTATTTCACCTTAATTTTTCTCACAAGTACCACTGTTACTGGACTTTTGCTTTAAGGGTTGTCTCTAAAAATTTAAGCCTTAGGGAAAGGAACAGAAATTCATCCACCTCCCTGGGAAAAAAAAACAAAACCAAAAAACAAACAAACAAAAAAAAACAACCAAAAAAAAACCCTGAAAAAAGATCAAATAAAACATTATTAAAACTGACTTGTTTTCTTGAGTGGAGGAAACAAAGAAATCACTGATAAGATCTAAAGTTCATTGGGAGTTACAAAGGCAAGGGAAAACAGCCTTGGGTCAAGGGCAGGATACAAACAAAGCAAAAATAAGGGCCTTGCAGATGAATTAATTTCCCCAGGCTGAAGAGCACTGGATGCAAACTGGCATTCAAGAGATCCTTTTCTATCCCACAAGAGGAGAAAAATATTACTCCATGACATTTACAAGGCAGGGCAGGAGACTGAAACAACACAAAGCTTAAGACTGACATGGAAGGAAAGAAGGGTGAAATTCTCCCAACCATAAGAGGGAGTTTGCCCATTTCAGGGATTCAGTGTAAAAGAAGGAGCAAGAGCTCATCCTCTGGTTCACCAAAGGATATTTAAAGGCCACAAGAGGCTGCCACTTCCTTGGCTGCAGGCACAGAGTCAGTAGTGACACCAGCAGCAGGATTGCTGTTGCTGGGTTTCTTCTTGCTGCCCAGCTGCCCTACCAAGCCAAGGACAGAGCTGAGCTTTCCTGCTGCCCCTGGAGAGAGCACAGAGTGTGGCCTTGTGACAGGTTAACTCCAGCCCACTCTTTCCATTCCCCTTCCTATCTCTTCCCCCTCCTTTTCCAAACACAAACTGCTGGTTCATGTGAAAATAATGACACTCCATTGGTGAGATAGGCAGAGGGTTGAAATTCAAGTCGGCAGTGAGATGGGGAGCTGGCGGCGCCTGCAGCGAGACAGCCCTGATGAATCCTGATAAACCTGTGGGACACATGAGCTCTGCCCTGCACTCCTCAGCTCCCCTTCCTCCTCTACTGGGCAGCAGGGAAACATGAAATTCCCTCACTTGAACAGGTGATTAGCAACAAGGCCAGCAAATGCTCATTTTCTGCTTTTGAGACTAAATTCCAGTCAATCCAGATGTGGGGCTCAGCCAGTCAACATGATCTTTAGTTCACAGCTTAAGAAGCTGACACCTGAAGCAGGAGCTTAAGGCTATTCCTGAAGGCCCAGTGCCAAGAAAGAGTTGGAAAAACAGGTCACCCACTTCTATATTTCTTCATAAGCTTCCTTCTCTGTCCAAAATATTTGTCAGGCCAGAGGCACAGGAACATGTCTGAGCATAAAGGAGGCAATCCCTCAGACTGCCCGGAGGAGAAACCAGTCCCCTTGGTAGCTCCACTGCAGTGATGGATCAGAGAGTTTCAGGATGAAGAGATGACCTGCACATTGTTGAATTTTTGCTGAAGTCTTCAGAGAAAAGCAGTCAGGTACTTGGAAAATGAGAGAAACCTTTGGCAGAAAGTGGCAGGTTGTGGGATACGTTTCCATCACTTGAAACTCCCTGTCTGTTGACATGCCAGAAGAGGCTTTCTTAGCATCTGGATATTAGCATGTATTGTTCCTTCAGATGATCCAAAACTGAGCTAGAGGCCACAAAACACTTGCAGTGCTCCAGTGGAACTAGGCAGAGGTGCAGCTCCATCTCCATGGAGGAGCAGTACTGGTGACACCATCTGTGACACATCCATGGCAGCTACCACCTGTGAGCCTGGATGCTGCAAGGTTTGGTTCCAAAAGCTGTGAAGGAGATCTTTATCTCAGAGATGTCACCTCCTCAGCTCTGCCTCCGAGCTGGTGTAATGCTGAGCTTGGGCCTTCAGGAACACATCCAGTGAGCAGGGCAGGGCTTGACCACCAGTGACCTCACCAGAGCTGCTCATCCTGAGGCAGGGCCAGCAGGAGTGACCCTCTTGTCTCAACAGCTGCTCACATCTGCCTGCCCTCCCTGCCAGAGCCAGGATTCCTCTGACACTGCACGAGCAGTGGCCACCTCCCCACTGCAGCCCTGGGACACAGAAGCCTTGGCTGCTGTGCAGGCTGCCAGGCACACACTGTTAAAACATCACCACCTCTGTGTGTGCTGCAGTGTCACCAGTGATGGGCCATCCCATCTATCAGCACCAGAGATGAGTTACTCCTTATGAAAGAACTCTCAGAGAGCAAGAGCTATTTCTGTTCATCCCGAATTCCTCAGCAGAAGCTCCTCCAGGAGCCAGGCTGCGATTGCCAGAAATTATCTTATCTTGGTAAGTCTCACCAGTGAGCTGCAGGATATCAGCAGTTGTACACAGAACACACTAAAACCAGGCCTGGGTGCCAGCAGAAGGAAGGGAATTTCTCCCAGGGACCAAGACTGTGGACTGTGCCCAAAGGTCAGTGAGAAGCAGACATCACCTACCCAACAAAGCACACACGATTAAGAAGCACAAAGTCTGCTGGAACTGCAGCATTTCCTCCCCCTCCAGAACTTTTAACTGTCATGCTCAGACTACACAAAACATACCCTCCTCCAGTTAAGAGACAATCATTTGGTTGAAAAAATACCAAATGCTGACAAAAATAGGATTCCCAGCTAAGCCTTGTCCTCTAAAAGGGATGCTAACAATTGGAGAGAGGAAAGTAAGCTCTACCCAGCCAAAATTAATTACAATTAAATACAGCAAAGCTCAGAGGGACAGCTTTAGCCTGCTCACACAGATCAGTGCAGAAGCCAGCTCATCCCCCCAAGATATTGTCATCATTCAGGGCAGTATTTCAGCAACACTTCCTGGGCTGTGACATTGCTTGTGGTTAGAGTGAGTTTGACTTTGCAAGGTGATCACCCACATTCATGAAGCACCACCCCAGCTCCAGGCAATGTGATGTTCTGTTACAGGGCTGTGGTAAAACACACAGACCATGCCACAAACTTGCATCTTGGTCTGAAACACAAGTTTGCACCCCTGCTCTTACCTGAGATTCCTCAGTCCTCCTGGCCCGAGGAGTTTCTGTGGATCCATTGATGTCTAGGGTATCCTTCTGCTTGTATTTCCTCATGATCAAGCTGTCCACAACCCAGAACATAATGGCCTTGGGGAGAAAGAAGTTACATCAACAGATTGCAGAGGCCAAAATGCAGAGTCATTCAATCACAGATATTTCTCCTCCTCTTGGGTTCTCCAGACATCCAGCCTTCATCAACCTTGTATCTAAATCAGCCCTGCATCAATTGTGTCCATGGGGATTGGGTGAGTCAAATTCCTTAAGTCCCTCCTTACACAAGTCCTATTGTTTTCAGATTAAATAAAACCACAATAGGCCAAGTTTCCACCAGAACATCACCACTGAACCAAGCTCCATCCAAAGTTCATCTGCCTGAACCAGACCCTGCTCAGTTCTTTCAGGACCAGAATCTTCTTTCCAATGTGGAAATGCAGCCTGGGAAGGTGGAGAGAGGCAGATCAATCCAACTTTGCCAGTGCTGCATCCATTGAAACGTGCATGGGATGAGCTGAAAGCGAGTTCAACTCCCTGCTTGTCCAGGGAGCATCTGAGTGTTAAAACACCTTGTTCCCACTTCCCACCTTAGCAGGAACTGAGCAGCAGCTCAAGGATTGCCCAGAATTGGGAATCAGGAAAGAGCTGAGCTTTCAAGAGGTTTTGTCAAACTAATTTTGAGAAGAACAACAGTTCTGGGTAACCTTGAGCACCTTGTCTTGCTGTAATACAGTCTGGCATCCAGCCAAATGACTGGATTGTCAAGGTCATGAGCCATCCTATAGGACATTAAAGTGTTTTGGGCATCCCCATGCTGTTGAGATGAGCTCTCACCTAACAAGATCCAGCTTTATTCCAAGAGGTGAAGAGTCAGCCCCACAACAGCTCAGAGAAAGGGAAGGGAATTGGGAACAGAGACTGTGGCAGTGACAGATTTGTGACAATACAGATTTCTTTACCCACCCCTCCACCCTGTCCCAGGCACTTCAGGGCTGCCCCCAGCCAGTCCCTGGGCACACTCCCACGAGGCTGTACTGTGATCTCCAAACCAGCCCACCCAGCACCTGCAGAGGCACCACTTACATTGACTATGAAAGGCACAACAAACATCACCAGGACGAGCTCCAGCTGAGGGTTTGGGATGTAACCCAGGAGGATCTGCTGAAGCTGCAGAGGAGAAAACATTTAGAACACTTTAGGATTATTTGAACAGCTCTGTTGCAAGATCTTTGATGAAAACTGCTTGTCTTCTTACATGAGCAGCCAGAGCTCTGCAGCCTGTGCTTCAACCCAGCTCTTAAAAAGATTACACAGGATATTCCCTTAGCCCAGCTGCCAAACACAAGATTTTGTACAGAAACAAGTCTTTCAGTGTAACTATCCATGACAACAGCTGGTGGGACTTCCCTTGGCTCCCTGGAGCTCGTCTGCAGAACAAGGACACCAGCCACGAACAGTAATCACAGAGAGGAATCCAGCAGCATCTCTGGGTCTGGATTTGTGCTGCTGAAGAAGTTCACATCCAAGTGTGAGCACTGTGGGCTACTGGGTTTGAAGGACAACCCTTGAAGAGGGAAGTGCCCCCAGAATGCTGGAGATAACTCCTCAGTTACACACAGTGCCTGGTACCTCAGAGCCTGCTGAAAGAGGACTCCCAGCTGGAACTACCCCTGACTCTCAGGATTATCACAGGTGCCAACAGGTAAGTGGCTAAAAGCCCCACAGGTTATTATTTTTATGTTTTTAAAGATAAACTTCTGATCAACACAATGAACAATGCCGGCATACAGAAGCAGCTGAGCAGGAAAAGACAACACACTACTTGTATAGCACTTCCCAAATTAATCTCTAATCCCCTGGTTTAAGCACAGGATCATGAAACACCAACATGGACTAACTTGACAGAATAACACAGAAATCCTCTGGCAAAACTGAAGTAGGTCAGCCCAGCCCATTTCAGTTTTCCAAGAACAGGAAAGAAAATTAAAGCATCATCTTATTCCATTAGCTTTTGACTAGCAAGATAATGCACCAAAAGCCAAACCATTATGAAATTCATGTTTCCCAAAATTTAAGTAATAGCTAATGATTACAGAGTGATGTCAGTAAGTGTGAGGATTAAAGGCCCTCAAAAATGGGAACCATGAATCAGACAAAGCTGACAAAAAGAAACCACAACAGCTACAGCTAGAAAAATACTGCTTACCTTTGTCCAACCAGGGATGAGCAGGACAAGGCTAATCACAGTCTTCTCAAAAACCATTATCAGCAAGTAGAGGATACACTGGCCAATCCAGGCAGCAGCTTGTGGAGGGTCACCTGGAAAAACAGAATATTAAATCTGGGCCAGAGGACAGGAGGAGAGAGCCTTGCAGAAAAGTTGGCTCATGCTTGATACTGACCCTCCTCTCTACAAGGACCAGTCAGTACCTGCACACTCTTCTATAAAATAAACACAAATTAATCATAAAATATAATCTGCAATGTGCTCCCTGCCAAGCCTTACCCACACAGTTACCAGGAGCAGTTTGAAAATTTCAAGTCACCATTTTCACTACAAGTGTAACTTGTCAGGCTTGAGCAGAATTATTTCATTGTGCTGATGAAGTGAAGGGTTGGTTATGTGATACTGTCTGAGCAACAGACAGGGGCTCCATCACCCCAGATTTTAAAGCAATTAACTCAAAAAGAATCAATGCTAATTAAATATGAATGTTTCCAACGGGGTACTCACCAAGAAATAAGGAAAAGCATATTTGTATTGGTAGCAACAATAATGGTTCTGTATCTGTTACATGTGCTCACTTCAGCCCTCTGTGAGCACCCTGCCAGCTGGTTATCACCTCCCCTGGCTCACCAGAATATCTCAGCTCTGCAAAACTGAGATATTCTATTATGATAAACTATTTGGCTCAGGAAAGCTGCAGCATTTCCTCTTACCACTTAAAGACAAAGATAACCTCTGGCAACACTTGTTCCCAGCCTAATCTGCCCGGAATTTGGAATTCCATCCATGCAAGGGAACCTGTGCAGTTGGCACTGACAGATGCCAACCCTCGATGTGCTCAGGTGGCAGCAGGCTGGGAGCCTTGCTTCACTTCTGTCCACTTTTCCCCACTTCTCAGCACAATTCTGTCGAGATGTGGCAGGGGGAGACAACACCAGCAGTCTGCAAAGGGACATTTATCCACACCAATAAAAACCTCTGGCCACAAAAACCAGCAGCACATACTGGGATTTGGTAAGAGCTGGTGTCCAACCAAGCCCTAGCTCTGTGGGGATCAGCTTCCCAGCAAGTGCAAAACAGGTTTTCAGGTACATTTGTCCTATTCTGTCATTTGTTAGCAACATACCAAAACACCTGCCTCTTTCCAAAGCTACAGCTAAGAAGCAGAAGCATCCTGGTAGCATCCAAGGAAGGATCACCTTATGTCCCAAATTCTTAATTGCTCAAGCCATGACTGAGAAGGAAGCAAAGAAGAGGACAGGGAAGGACCAAGGGTCTAGGGATGAGGAGAGCAAGCAGAGAGAGCCAAGCCAGCAGGAACTGCAGGGAGGGAGGGCAGGAAGAAGAAGCCAGGAAGGTTATGTGGAAGCACACCCAGCACGGCCTGTGGAGGATTTTGGAGAGAGGAATTTCTGCTCCCTGGCAGACAACAGCTTAATGGGTGGTCTGTGAGGAGATGGGAGCAGTGTTAGAGGCAGCTGGAAGCCACAGGCTGGTGTCAGAGGCTTTGATCCTCCTAAAAGCCTCTCCCAATAGATTAGGAAGCCTGGCTGCCTTTGGCACACACCTTGAGTCTCGTGAAACTTTTTGCCCCCGTACCCCAAAACAAACCAACCCAGAAACCCCCACATTATCACCACCCATCAGAGCTCTGAGTACAAACAAAACAGGAAAACAAACACATCCGTTGTATCCTTCCTGCACTTGAACTCTTTCCCTCCTGCTCTGTGTTGTCAGCTGTGCTCTGTCCCCCGTGGAGGGACAGGACTAAAGCCACAGCATCCTTTGTGAATCGGCTCTCTGTGACAGCACTTCCCTCTGTCACCTCAGCTTGCCCAAAAAGCAGCAGCAGGTTTGAGATCTCTCCCAAATACCTGCCCCCTTGCAGGGACAGGTCACTGCCATTCACCACCACAACCATGGCCTGTGGCTCTTTGCTCTGCATTCTGTGCACTGCACAGCCCCAGGCAGGTTTTGGCTCACCAGGCCAAAGAAGAGGAAGGAGAAATGAATATTCCCCTTCACCCCGAAGGATGAACCCACTGAATTTTGACTGCTCATCTCCAGCAGCATTCCTAGGGCTCCCCACCACCAGCAAAACTTCCTTGGGACAACCCAAGAACCACTGGAGCCCGTGGCAACCTCACAGAAATGTGTCTCATATTCCACTGCTGCGTGGGAGCCCAACTGCTGGGGAGCCAGAGCTGCAGTGCCTGAGGTTTTTGAGCTGTTACCACACAACAGGATTAGTTTTAATCCAGGCTGTGTAATGCACCAAGCTGTCAGCACAGCCCACATGTTACAGCTTTATTTACAGTCTTCTGGGGACTTGTGTGCACAGAGCAGGTAGGAAAAAAGCTCAATCACAGCCAAAGTGGAGGGTTCAGGGGGTCTGAGGAAAGGCAAGTATTTGAAAGCTCTGGAAGTTGTACTGGGTGACAAGGTGGGGGTAGGAAAAGTCAATAAAAACTCAGGAGACACATAAATGGTACCTCCAAAACCAAGGGATCTAATTACCTGTGCCAAGTACAGAGGGTAGGAAAGAGCAGTAAACTTGAATTGTGTGAAATGCTCACTTGGAGGGAAAAAACAGGTTTCTAGAGAGGAATGTGGTGCATCAGAGCAGCCAGATGGGTCCAGTGGACACCCCAGACCCTCTCTGGCATTTTCTGCACCTGAACTAAAATGACTGAATCATAGAATGGTTGGAAGGGAAGGTGCTGGAAGGGATCCCATGAGCAAGGACACCTCCCACTAGACCAAGCTGTTCAAAACCCATCCAACCTGGCCTTGAACTCTTCCAGGGATGGGGCATTCCCAGCTCCCCTGGACAACCTGCCACACTGCTGAAGCACAGAAAAGTGAGTGCACAGTTGGAATCCGTCCCCAGTGTGCACTGTCACACCAATGCTAGGGGTCTTTGGTCCCTGTGGATATTCCAGCTGCAGGGATCAGTGCTGCTGTCATCCAAATTCAGGAGGCTCAGAGGTTGTGCCCCTGCTCAGAGCAAGGGACCCAACCACACACTCAGTCCCTGAGCAGGACCTTCAGCCTTCTCCTCACTTTTCCCCCCTGGCCCTAGGGGTGGAAAAGCGCAGCAGGCTGAAGACAGGAGAACCCCTCAGGTTAGAGCTATTTCCAGCAGTATTTCCTCAAGCATTAGCAGCCAGTTCCCTTGACTGTTCCAGGACGTGGGAATATTTGTGATGGAAATTTTGTACAACATCACCACGGGGCCAAAAGCAGCCTACACAGGTCCTCAGTTAAACTCAGCAGCTGGCACAAAGCATATTCTCTTAGAACTAAAATTGACCAGCAGAGTTCAACAGGCCACTAAACAGACTTTGAAGGTCTCCAAGCAAGATGCCTTTCCATTTCCAGACACTGAACAAGCACAAAGCATCAGGCTTAGATAGCCAGTGATCACAGCTACAAGTCAACATCCAGATGGGCAGCCAGAGGGACATTTTCCACTGAGAATACTCTTCCTCCCCCTCATTTCTTAATGCTCCTCCAGAAAAACTTACTTGCACATTGCAGGAAATCTCTCTCTCAATGCAAATTCATGGCATTTGCTTACTTAAAAAGAAAATACTGGGGTATTTCTAAAGTAATCCTGGAGAATTACTGAACACAATTAAAATGTCAGGGCACTGCAGCCATACAAAGGTGTTCTCTAGGGAGCTGCTCATTGCCATGGGGAGGGAGAAGAGAGCTGGACCAGTTTGGAGACACAAAGTTCAGTCAAGCTTGATCTGCACACCCTGACTGGAGCCAGCACATCCCCTGCTCAGTCTGTCCCAGCCCGACAGCACCTGCAAGAACTTGGGTATCCATCTCCCACATCTTTTGAAGCTTAAACTCTGCTTTTTTCTCCTCCCTGTGATGGTTCCCTACATGGACAGTTCCTGTAACCATGACTTGCTACAGCAATGGTGAGCTTGTGGAATTCCACAGAATCATCACAGAATGGTTTGGGTTGGAACGGACCTTAAAAATATCACCTAGTTACAAACCCCCTGCCACGGGAGTTTCTCAGGGTCCCATCCAACCCAGCTTTTAACACCTCCAGGGGTAGGAGTTTGTTAGCTCTGAGTAGGTGTAAGGCAACCCTCGTTCCCCAAAGCCCACCTGTGCCAGGAACACGCTTCCCCAGTCTTTGATCTTAGGAGCCAGGCATCCTGAGAAGAGACAGCACTTTCCAAAGCTCAGTTTCCTGTGCTCAGAGGCAATTCAGAAAGTAATCAAGAGCTTTTGGGCAAAAGCTGGAGGAACATAAGCGAACAGGAGCCTTTGATTCCTCACTAGCTGTAAAACAGGTCATTCCTGGCTGCAGCAGGGTTTGGCCATGAGCTCAGGCAAAAGAGAGGCTGATCTCAGAATGCCTGTTCCTGGGATTTTGGAAATATGGAAATAATTGATTTTTCTAAACAATTCTGGACAGCTGCATGCTTAAAATAGCAGCATAGATTTAAGGGCTTTCCCTCCTCTTTACCTCCCCTTCAATGCAGCTATTGCAGCTGCACAGGGGGAGCCAGCCAGGGCTGTGGAGGCAGGAGAAGCAACCACAGAGCAGGAGGAACTGCTGCAACCCACACCAAAGGACAACTGCAGTGCTTTGCATCAGCTGCAGGGCTGCTGGAAGGACACAGCTGTGAAAGATTTATTTTTTTTCCCCCCTCCATGTTGGTGCAGGAAGATGGGCACTGGGTCTACTGGACCAAACCACAACTCTTCTGCTCTGATGGCTGGAGAAAGGGCATTAACTGCTGTTTGCAACACGGATTCTGTGCTCCCCTGGTTTTCCCCTCTGCAGGACTTATGTTGCTTCCCTCAATTCTCCTGAGGAGCAAAGTCTGGTACAGCAATTAGCCCAGAAAATGAATCATATTCCTGGAGCCTGCATCAAACTGTACAAAGTTTACAAATGTCTTCCCAACTGTTTTGGAAGTCACTTAACACCAGAGATGAGGACAGGAGTGTTTTCCTTCCCCAGCCCTGCCACAGGATTGCCTTGGACATGTCACTTGGCTCCCACCTGTATTTTCCACTCTGGCCACTCTGGCCAGAGACCTGCACCAAAACTGTACTTGCTGGATGAGATATTTAACCCCCAGTCCAAGAACCAAATTCAAGCAACAGCACAAACTTGTTTTTTGCTAATAAAAGCAAGATTTTCTCAAAGGAGTGAGCTGTTTCTGTGGTCTAAGCCAGCCCTAATGAGGGGCCAGCTACAGCTCAACAGAAGTTCATCACTGCTCTGCCAACAGACTTTTCATGTTTTTTGCTTCTGCTAAACTGCAGACGTGGCACATGAAGCAGAATCTGTTCCTGAGGTGGTTGGGCTTCCAGTCCTTGTTGCTCCAAAGGGGAAAAACTCCAGTTCCTGAACTTAGAATACATGGATTCTTTTGCTGTCTCATCTAAGTTTAGGGATCTATTATAAAGGAGGAGTTACCAGGGAAAATACAAAAGGTAGTGCCCCCACCAAGTGCCTGCTGCCAGGATGCTGAAACTGCTCTGGAGATCAGCCTTGGAAGCCACTCTCAGGTTTGAGAAGAGCCAGCCCTGCCACATCATCTCATCACCCTCTGCATGACCCATCTGCACAGCCTGAGTCAATTCACAAGGCACTGGGGTCCCCAAACTAATCCCAGTTGGGTCCAAGTTTCACCAGCTCAGATGCCCCACCAGCTGCTAAAAACACAAAGAAACAAGGCTACCTTCAGAACAGACTTAATGATTAACATCTTAATGTTAATCTCAATGTGAACATAGAAGAGAGGGGCTTGCTCTCCTTGCTCCATGCCTGGAAATGCCTTGTAGGATGTTTTGCATGTTTGTTTTTAAAATATATTTTTGTATACAGCATTCAAGTGGTTTAATTTTTTTTTTTTGGGCAGCAACTGACAGAACAAGAGGACACAGTCTCAGGCTACATCAGGGAAGGTTTAGGTTGGAATTTAGGAAAAAAATTTTCACCAAAAGATGAATAAAGTACTGGAATTGTCTTCCCAGGGAGGTGGTAGAATCACCATCTCTGTATGTGTTTAAAAAAAGACTGGACATGGCACTTGGTGCTATAGTCTAGTTGAGGTGTCAGGGCATAGGTTGGACTTGATGATCTGAGAGGTCTCTTCCAACCCCATTATTCTGTGATTCTGTGATTAATGGCAAGACTGCAATTTTTATGAGTAAGATGTATTTTCTGAAATAGGACTGAATTCATCTGCACATGAGATGTAATGTAAAATAGGCAAAGCATTAATCTTTCCCTTTCCTGCAGCTTCTGCAGCAAGCTGGCTCTGCTCTTTTGGAAGGGAACTGCTACCCTCTAGTGGGGCTGGCCTAGAGCAGCTTTTTGGAAACGTTTTCTCCATCTCAAGGCACGAATTTAAAGAGAAAGAGGCCACACTTGAGAACTCAAGTTTTGGCATCACACTGTGCCTGCTGATCCCTACCACAGCTCAAGGCAAACGCAAGAACAACTCCATATTCTGAATGGAGATGATAGGGAAAAAAACCCACAGAAGAACCCTGAAAAAGAACCCTATACACCTTAATTGACCATACCAATGTCCTGGGATATATTCTACAAATAAAGAAATGTTCAGCTTTCCATCACCACCCTGCCCCACTCCAGTGGTTCCAGCACTTAACTCGCCCTCCTGAGCTCCTTGAGGAAGGGAGCTGCTCACATTTCAGCCCCAGACTGTAGTTCTTGCCATTTTCTTGTCCCTATCCCCGGCTGGGAGCACACCAACCCCCTCTGGGCAGAGCAGGTGACACCTACCATACTCCCCAAAGACCAGGTATGTGTATTTCTTGTGCTGCACGATCCAGGAGACAACTTTCACACCCAGCCAGATCAGCAGCATCCCCAGCGTGGCATCCAGGATGAAATTAATGAGGTAGCTAAGAGCAGAGGAAAATTCAGGTTTCAGCTGTGTTCTTAAGTATTACTCAAAAGCTTTAATTTCATAATGCAAATGAATCTTAAAACCCCAAGATTTTAAATAAGCCTGCTTAACAATCCAAACTTACTTCCATTCTCTTTTATTGCATTTTCCTAAGCCTTACCAACAATTTCTTAGTTTAAAAGCTTCTTCAGGAGAGAAGGGACAGGCTCCACCAACTCTCTGGCACTGCTCATTTATTCACATAGCAAAAAATATTCTTAAAAGTTACTGCTCAAAAAAGAGACTTTCCACTTGCAGCATCTTTTTTTTTTTCCTAATTAAAAAGAATGAAATCTCAAGATTCAGACGAAACAGAACCAAACTGTCCCCAGATTCACCCTAAGAAATGGCAGCTTTTTGGGCACCACAGCTGCTCTACAAACTGGGCAGCACAAGAGGCAAAAAGTCCATTTTTCTGAGCAGCTACAAGAGACTCCCAAAAACACAGACACAGAGTGAGAGGCACGTTTTGGGAGGGGGAATGGGCCCTGGCTCAGCAGCAAGAACCCTGAGGTCCCAAAAATCTCAAATTCAGGTCCCACTGCAGATCCAGGAGCTGAACCCATCTCTGCCAGGAGATTTTGGCTCCATGGATTTGAGTTCTACAGCTCTGGATGTTGAAGTGTCACTGGGCAGAATGCCAGAGGCAGGAGACCTGCAGGGACCTTCTGGGAATTGCAGGGTTCAAGCTCTAATCCAGGGCTTGGTCTTTTAATGAACTCTAAAAAAAAATCACATAGACTAATGTGTTTTTTATGCAGTTTTCCATTATTGCAGTATTTTCTGCCAGATTTCTACAGCATGAAGAAAATGCCAAGCACAAGGCTACAGAAGTGAACATTTCCTTTTCCAGAACTTGATGCTGCCTCTGAACCAAGAAATTGAAAACAACAATCTGCCTTTGATATCCACTTTGAAAGCATAACATTAAGTTTTTCTACATCCAAAAACTCAGACTGGATTTTTACAGTTTCCAGCTGCTGAAAATCAGAGCATTCCATACAAACATGGAGCTCTGGTGGTTTATTCTGGGCAGGACACAGAGTATGAGCCTCAAAGCCCAGGGACAGGGCTGGAGGGTTTTAAGCTGCCTGGTTCAGGATGACAATTGAGGCAGTGCAGGGAAACAGCAAACACACATCAAAAATAAACAACACGCCCAAAGGGCACAGCATAAGCATGAAAGGGTTTATTTTAAAACACTGTCTGTTAAAAAAAAACAACAATACATCATTTGAGAGGTTATGTACAGCCCCAGCTAAACTTGTGTCTGCTTAAAGAAACATATCAAGGTGTAGAACTTTAATATAAAAAAAGGAGATGGGCCAGAAGGTCTTAAGGGGCATTTTGAAGCCTAAAGGAGTTTCTCAAAATGAGATGATGTTCATGCTGAAACTAAATTTTATCTGCAAAGAGTCTGAAGTAAAGATGGCTTCTACATTTAGTCTGAAGTTTAGTTTAGAAATTCCTCAAACAGGACCAGCAAAGAAGACAACAGAGACCACAAAACCAAGCTCAGCAGGGTTTATCCCCATGCAGTGCTTCAGATGGATCCATTTCCACTGTTCATGACCCTTCCCAACACAATTCTCCCTTTGACAGATGTAGGGCAGGAATGCAAGTGCCTTGTGTACTTACAGAGAGCAAGGGTCCTCCTCAGTGAGATCAGACAGAAAAACATTGGCAAAGTGGATGAAGAGGGCACCTATGGCTTGTTTGGAGGTATCATAAAACCTGGAGGAAAAAAACCAAGATTTTCTGAAGGCGTTATGCAGGGAATTTTATTTCTAGGGAACTCCAGCTACTTTATGGAGGTTTCCTTGGGAAGCAGCAGCACATTTCATTTAATAATTAAATGTCATACAGGATACACAGGGGATCTAGAAGATTGTTAGTATAAGAGGAAAAAAAAATATTATAAACACAATTTTTTCAAGTTTCAAATGAAAAATCTCACCATATCCTCCAGGGACGCCTCTCTGCCTTTGGTTCCTTAAATCGTTTTACTGCAAAGAGAATTTAGAGAGGTTCCATTACCCAGATGAAGCCCTCCATGTGTGCAGCCTGCCCCCACCTGCACTGCAAAGGCAGTCAAGAAATCCTGCAGGACCCTCAGCATTTGCAAGTTTAAAGCTGAGCAAAGGCAAAGGGCCTCCCCAGGGCAGTGGTGGAATCACCGTCCCTGGAAGTGTCCAGAAGACACAGATGTTGAGCTTAGGGACACAGGTTAGGGGTGGTCTTGGCAGTGCTGGGTTCATGGTTGGACTTGATGATCCTGGTTGGCTTTTCCAGCCATGATGATTCCTGATTCTGTTCTCTGGCCTGGAGCAAAGCAACCAGAGGCAATTCCTGCCCCCAGGGGTCGGCAGGATGGACAGCAGAGGTGTTTGGAGAGAGGTGTGTGCTCCTGGCATCCCTCAGCAGCAGCATTCCTGTGCCACGGGACCTCGGGAATGCTGAGGGAGGGGTCATCACCACCTACCAGCCGTAATAATCCTTCCAGGCAACCTGAAATTACAGTGACAGAGAAGGAACTCTTCACTCCTTGAAACACATAAGGTCAGGCGACTGCTCTGTTCTCTCCAGCTCTATTTGAGCTCTCAGGCTGCCCCCAAAGGGCAGCCTGGGCTCCTTTCCCTGGGAAATGCCTTCCTGATCAAACATGGAAAGATGCAGGGACTTCCCTGACAGCAGCCTGGACATTTCAAAAGTGCAGCTTTGTACTGCAAGGTGACAGGCAACAGATGAAAAGACAAGGGTGACAGGACAATGAGGAACTTCTTGCAACTAAAAGCAGAGATATTTAGATTGGATATTGGACAAATTTTTGGCTGTGAGGATGGGGAGGCACTAGCACAGGTTGCCCAGAGTAGCTGTGGCTGCCTCATCCCTGAAGTGTCCAAGGACAGGTTGGACAGGGCTTGGAGCCACCTGGGATAGTGGAAGGTGTCCCTGCCCGTGGCAGGGGGTGGAACAAAATGGTCTGTAAAATCCCTTCCACCTCAAACCATCCCCCAATCCTGTGATCTCCCTAACCCCAGGATTTAGTCAGGCATATGCAGGGATTTGGTGCCAGTCTCAAATCCACAGAAAACCAGCACCACAATGACCTGATCCATTATTGCCAGTGATGACAAAGCACCAGTCAAGTTACACCAGGCATTGCTGCAGCAGCTTGTCCTACCCCTGTCCAGAAGAAAACCACCAGCTTCCCTCATCCTGCTGAATCCCACCAGGAGATATTCCTGCAGCAAGGACTGCCATCAGCACAGACAAGATCTATCACCACTGATGCCCTTCAAAGGCCAATTTTCATTTCACCTACCCACGAGCATCAGAGCCATGGACCAACCAAGTGGCCAGAAGTGTTTAAAGCAACCCTCAGCTCATGGGGACAAAGAGCACAGTGCTGCAGAGAAGCTGTTGGAGGGGTCTTCAGGCCAGCCAGCTGACCACTAGCCCCACCACAGGAGCACCAGGGGTGATTTTCATTATTTTCTTAATGAGAAGTGACATGTTATGTATCCACAGCCACTGAGGCTAGAAATACAGTAATTCAGTGTGATAAGATGACAAGTAAGAGGTAAGAAGTTAATGGTGTGGTGCCTTGTTGAACACAGCTTGTCATGCCTCATTAGATTTAAGAGAGTTATCTGAGACTGTGTAATTATCAGAGACAGTAAAACTGTTGTATTAAAGATAAAAGCTAGTATTATAGAGAAATAATTAACTGCTTAATAGGGCATTTACTGTGCAGAGCTGCAGCAGGCTGTCTCCAAATTAAACCAGAAATCCTGCCAAGATTACCAGAGCTTAAACAGGGAGCAGAGTTGTTTGGTAGCTGTGACACGGCGTTGAGGGGGAATGTTAAATCCACAGGAGCAGCACCACATCTCTGAAGACTCCAGGAGATGATGGAGCCCTCCATGAAGCAGCACTTGGTGCTCAGTGAGCACAGCAGGGCTCTGGAGAATGAGCAGCAACTGCAAAGCTTCCCTCCCCTCTCCCCAGTGCTACAGAGCCAAGCCATGGCATGCACAGGCTCAGCTGGATCAAGCTGGAGAAAGGCTAAAATCTCCTCTGTTCTCAAAATGTGTTTCCAATCACTGCAATCCACTCAGTTTTCCACCAGCTGTGGGTGGGTTTGCTACCCTGGCTCAGACAGATCAGTCCATCTTTAATATTTACTTTAAAGGAAAAAAAATGTGATATTTGAGTTATAGCATCTATGACCAAATTAAACTCTATAACTTGAAACAAATTAAAAATGTAGTTTACTGCTCACAGAGTTGCACAAGATGGAAGAGAACCCCCATTTAATTAGATTAACATGAGACTGGAATGTAGCTGGTCTATATCAGAAGGCATCAGGAATTTGTCTTCCCAACAGTGTTCCCAACCACAGTATTGAGTATTTTAATGCTGCTTCCCTTCTCAGCTTTGTCCATGTGCAAAGCAAGCTGCCTTGTGCAAGGAAGCAATGTTATTGCACATCTGGGAAAGAAATTCTTCCCTGTGAGGATGGGGAGGCCCTGGCACAGGCTGCCCAGGGAATCTGTGGCTTTCCCATCCCTGGAAGTGTCCAAGGCCAGGCTGGACAGGGCTTGGAGCAACCTGGGATAGTGGAAGGTGTCCCTGCCCATGGCAGGAGGGGGAACTGGATGATCTCTAAGCTCCCAGCCATTCTGTAATTCTGAGATTTTGTCAGAGCCAGGAGAAGGAGGCCCAGGTCTAGCCCATTAAACACTGGGATGGTGCCTGCCTTCTGCAGGGTCTGCCCTCACAAGCTCCCACGCTGCCCCTGCTTGGCTCCAGCTGCTGCAGACAAAAAGCTGTGAAGCTGAACCAAAAGGGAAGGAAGATGAGGGACAATTTGAGAGATCCCCTGACCACAGCAGAGAGAGGGTAGGACAGGAAACCAAATACTCCCCAGCCCTTCCTCTTCAGTCAAGGACAAAAAAGATCATACGTGCTTGAAACTCCATCAGAACCACCAGGCTGGGTGGAAGCTGACATCTGAATGAGAACCTGTGAAAAGTTAAAAGGAAAAAAAAAAATGCTGGAGTCTTTCAATATAGATCTGGAAAGAGTCAGAATGCTAAAAGATAAAAGCACAATGACAGCTGTCCTCACTCTTTTTCCAGGGTAATATGGAGGTTAATATTCATTGTGGTGTTCTCTTGATGCAGTAGAAAGGGGACAGACAGCTTTGCTGCCCTACACAAAGACAAATGCTGTGAAGTTACCAGAGCTTGTCACAGTCAATATCCCACAGCCTACTTCTACTTTTAAACAAATTCTCTGATTCTAATAATCGATTAAGACAAGGACAGTAGCAACAACAGCCCTACTATTCCCTTGTACTGTTCCTCACCCATGCTGGAACATCCTCCCTGCATCCCCCACGGTCCCCACACTGCATTCAGGCAGATCTGCTGCAGATCTGTGCACCAGCACAGGTATAAAGCAGAATTAACACCCCAGATATTTAAGCTGAATTAACTGCAGCATGAACCAGCTGCTGATCAGCAAAACAGGCTACCAAGTCAAGTTTCTACAAAATTATGGGGGGAAACTTATCTCCCTAGGATATGGTTAGACATGCTTGGCTGAGAGCCAGACCACCTCCCTGACAAATCTTACTGAGACAGGATTCTGCAGCTGAGGTTTGGGAGGGAGGTGTTGACTCAACAGACAGAACTTTTGGGATTTGATTTACAGGGATCCTGACCCCACTGAGCTCAGCAGCAGGCCTGGGGGATGGATAATGAAAAATGAACCTGATGTGAGAAGCTCTTAGAGATGCATTAATACACCTGAATTGTGAAAGGTCCATCAAAAATAAAGTCTGAAATGCCCCAAACTTGTGATAATGCTGCCTGCTTTTAAGAGGGGACTAAATTGACTGCCATAAACTCCATATCCAGGGCCACATCCCACTAGCAAGAGGATCAGGACTTTATTTCTGGCCTGTGCCAAAGAGGACTCGGAGCTACTGTACCAGAGAGGAAACAGAAGCTCTTCCCCTGCCCAGCCTCTCTGTTATTTTCAGCAGTACAGTCTCCAATAACACATTTCAACCTATTTTGCAGCACACACCCTTTCCCAGGCTCTTTCCAAGCCCCAGGCAGGAAAGAAGCCAACATTCAGGACACAGAGCCAAAACCCTGGGGTCTGCACTATTCTTAGCCTGAGCATGCAGCCACTCAGACAGCTCGACCCCAGACACAATGGGAGGAAGCAGCAGCCACTGTTTGCAGAGAGCAGCCAACGTGCTGCTGGACAGAAGTGTGAAACTTATATCCCCCATCAGTTCAGGGAGCAGCAAAAGTCCTGGTTTTCCTCCTCAAAACAGCTGTCAGTGGTTTGATGGCACAGACTGCTGCTGACTTCCACCCCCAGGTCTGCACTCGGTGTGTTTGGTCATTCCCTCCCTTGTACCAGCGTTAGGAGAGCCAAAGCACCTCTAGCAAAACTGGCAGAGGAAGGAACAGAAATTGAGATTGTGTTCATGGAATCACTGAATGGTTTGATGGGAAGGGTCTTTAAAGACATCTTGTTCCACCTCCCTGCCACGGGCAGGGACACCTTCCACCAGACCAGGTTGGTCAGGAGCCTCAGCTGGAGCACTTATCCTTCTGGAGACTCCAACTGCCCCGATGATTCCACAGAGGACCCTGGCATGGTTCTCAGTTTTAAGCTCTACCCTTTGTGCCTAATTTTCACACAGATTTTTAAAGCTGTTATTTTAGCCAAGTGCCAGGTGGTCACCAACCAAAGCGGTGAGATACCAACCATCAGTTGTGCTTGCACATTGAGAACAGAACACATTATTTGCTGACACAGTAGGTCCTACAGGACACCTGGACTGAGGCTGGGCTCCAGCTCAGATGCAGAGCATCCTGGAGGAGGCAGTTGTGACCCCAGCGCTACATTGCAAGCCAGTCCCTTGAAAAATGGAGTTTAGACAAGGAAAGATAAAAATAAGACCATAAAATCCAAGATCACTAAGGGAACACCACCTGAAGAATGAAGTGAGGCACAAGTTAGCATAGAATCACAGATGGTTTGGGTTGGAAGGGACCTTAACCATCATCTACTTTCTACTCCCTTTCAGTATTAAAGACAGCTTTTTATCCCAACCCAGCTTTTATCATTAAAGCCTCTCTGCCATACAGTTTTCTTACAAAGGCTGCTTAAAAAAACAAGCTGCAAATTTAAGAGCTTCCTTAAAGCTTTGCATGCTCCACCTCATAATTAGACTAATTTCCCTGTACAGTTTCTTGTCACGTGAAGTCACCCATAACACCAACAGCTCACCACACGCTGCAGAACCAACTCAGCCAGGTGCAAGGTGCTCAGCTGCCCGTGGCTCACAGGTAACTTCTCATGAAGCTTTACTCTGCCAGCTCACTTCCCATTTTCCCCCATCCTTTGTTCTCTCAGGAGCTTCCCAGTCCCCCGCTCGCTCGAGGGGTGACGGCCAAGGAGAGGTCACAGCAATCAACAGCTGCAATTCTAAAGCTCTGTGGAAAGCTGTGTGCAGTTTAATGAAGCACACCGAGTGCTGCACAGACCTTCCAGCCCACAAAGTGCAACACATGCTCTCGAGCTCATCCAGTTTTCAGGTGAACTGAAGCAGAAGAGAAACGTGCTGAGAGTCCTGCCATGTGCAGCTCATTGCTTAACCCACAGACCTCCATGTAAATCAGCAAGGACCCAAGCTTCACGCTGCCAGACACAGTTAACCTCTGTGGCTTTGTTTTTCTCTAGAGGGAAAAGCATTTACAGGGGTGAAGTTGGAATTTACATGTCCTTGTGTGTGAATAATTGAAATCACACAGAGTTACACACTTGTGTGACAGCAAGCAAAGTCAGCAGAGCCTGGGCATGGTAAGCCTGCAGTGTTTCTGTGTCTTGGGCAGATGTATTTCAGAACAGAATGGAATATTCTGGACAGATCAAATGCTCTAGCATTTATTTCTTTTTTTTCTTGACATGGACTCACACTTCCATACACCCTTATCAGGTACTTTCAGTGCAAAGTAAACACAAACTTTTGAAGCACAGAGACAGCACTTCACTTCGAACTATGTACAGCAACCACCCTGAACTTAGGACTGGGGCAGAAGCACAGGATGGTTTGGGTTGGAAGGGTCCTTTGATGGCCACCTCATTCCAACCCCCTGCCATGGACAGGGACACATTCCACTAGACCAGGTTGGTCAGAGACCCATCCAACCTGACCTTGAATGTTCCCAGGGATAGGGCATCCATCCCCTGCTGGGCAACCTGCTTCAGTGCTTCAGCACCCTCATTGTAAAAAATTCTTCTTGTATTTAGTCTAAATCTATCCTCTTTCAGTTTAAAACCAGTGTTCCTTTTCCTGTCACTAGTGAGCCTAATAAAAAGCCACAAAAGGTGGGTTAAGTTTGATTTATCTGGTGGAGATGAGTGCAACACCTTCCATGAGTCCCTCTCAAAGTTCAGACACTTCTCAACCTGAGGATGCTCTCTCCCATTTCACCATCCAGGAGAAAATCAACATTGAAAGCTCACCTGGAAAAGGCACAGGGATCAAGAAAACACAGGCCACACATCAAGGGGATATTTCTGATCTTTAACAACTGTTTTCTACCACAGAGACACTATTTCATTTACAGGAAGTCTGGTAAATTCCTATTCTGTGGCTCTGCCTCAGGACAAGCTACTTGGACCAGTGTCTAAAAGACCATCCCAGGTGCTAACAGCATCTCCAGCACCAAATCCTGCCTGGGGGTCAGCACCAGGGTCCCTACTGCAAACTGGCCCTTCTAAAGACTTGGCTCAAGGCAAGATGTGCTGGAAGAGTGTGTGAGCAGTGACATGCAACTGAGAGAGGGACACTGCTGTCACATGAGGCAGGACCAAGACATTTTCAAAAGTAAAGCTGAAAACCAGATTTCCCGTGGGGTTGTGGGAGCTCAGTCCAGTCCAGCTCTCCTTGCCTGGCAGTACCAGTGTTTTCCAAGAGCAACATCTATTTTCATACCAACATCACAAGTGCTACTACACCTCATTCAGCAGCTCAGAGGGCTGCCAAGACAGTTTCAGAAAAAGCTGGAAGAGAAATAAAGGTTTGTGCATTTCCTCCGTGCTGTTTGTGGTAGAGTAGAAAATGACTACACCAGCTCCAAGGAAAACTTTTTCCATTCACAATGGAGACAAAAATTCTTCAACTCCCCAAATCTCTTTCTCCTGCACTCTAGTTAATTCTTGAAGAAGCCTATGGATGTCATTTGTACAAAAGATCTTCCCTCATTGACAAGAGTTTTGCTGTCCCCTGTGCAAACCTAGGCAACTTTTGCTAGTCTAGAACCCTTTCCTCCCAAAAAAAAAAAAATTTCAATGAATAGCAGCAACTTCAGGGACTGAGCCCTCAAAGCACACCCAGCCCTTGCAGCTGAGGTAACTACAACAAGCTTTCTCCACTCAGCTGAGTGCTCAAGGAAAAGCATTGCAAACTGCTTCAGATGGGATTGCACAATTATCCCACTCCTCAGGGCCATGACCTCCCCAGGGGACTTTCTTGCACAGGAGTCCAGATTGCCACACACAAACAGCTGCTGGGCTCCTCTGCTCTCAAGTGTTTGTGTCTCAGTTGTGGGACTGTCCTTACAGCCAAAGACCCCAGGCAGGTGGAAAGGGTAAAACCTCTTTGCCACTTGTCTCCCAAACGGGGCAAAGCTGCAACCAGAGCCAGCCCTGCTCATACTGGGATTAGGCTTGACTACAACCTTAAAGACCTGGCTGAAAAGCAAGAGAGTGTTTGTAGGCTAAAATGAACTCTTGCCACTATTGCTCATGGGAGTTGACAGAAAAATGAAACTCCACTAAACAGCTGCCCTGACTCCCTGCCAAGGCTGGGCATCATTTACTTCTGGGTCCTGTTTTCACCACACAAAGGATCCATTTCACAAAATGCACAGCAATGGTGAGCAACCACTCCAGTCATCCCACTCAATCATTCAAGACTAATTTCCTCCTCCATTAGGTTTTCCTACCAGGTTGGCAGGAGAGAATCTTTCCACAGCCCAAAGAAACACAAATTCAGTGACTTGAATTGCACTGACAAACAGATTTATCCTCCCTGAAATGGCCATGCTTAGGACCCACGTTCTGAGCACAACCCACGCACACACACCTGCAAAACTTTGCAGAATGCCACATTATTGTTAGTCTCAGTTCCTCAACATGTTTTCAAGAGGTCTGAACAGTATATGTACAATTTGGAAATTTTATCTATCCAAATCCAGGTGTTCCTATAGCTGAGCTGGTACTTTAAAGTAGAAGAAATAGAAAAGACATTGGTTTGGACAGAATTCTGTAACATGGTTTTGGGTGGGAAGGGACCTTAAAGATCATCTAGTCCAGCCCCCTGCCATGGGCAGGGACACCTTCCATTATCCCAGGTTGCTCCAAACCCCATCCAACCTGGTCTTGGGCACTTCCAGGGATCCAGGGGCAACCACAGCTTTACTGAGCAACCTGTTCCAGGGCCTCACCTCCCTCATGGACCTTGTTTTTCCTTATTAAACCATGGTCTGCAACATCCCAGCAAAGAAAAAAAATCACAGTAACAGAACCAAGAGGAACACACACCAAGAATGTCACAGTACTGAAGGAAAGAAGTATCAAAGGGCTGACTCCAACAACAGCAACATCCTAAATCCTACATGATGTAAGTCACCCAGCAGGGATTGCCTGGCTGGGTGAAATGAAAATGCAACCAAAATTCCCAGGAAGTTTTTTGTCTAATCTCCAGAGGCTTCTGGACCCATCTCCTTCCCAGAAGGCTACCAGGTGGATGTGCCACAGAAATAACCCAAAAGCTGCAAGCTGCTGCCCAACATGAAACTATTGGTGAGCCCACCACAGCCACCGTGGACTAGGAGTCAGCACACAAACAGCCCCTCCAGCAGATCCAAGGAAGCCTCCAGCTGGAAATGTGTGACTGGGGCACAGGTAAGGACCAGCTGGGGTGGAGGAGGGACCACCAGCCCAGCTGCAGCCAGAGGAGGTGCTGTGGGTGGGATCCCAGGGCTCCAAACACATCTGCCCTCGGGGGAGCAGTTCCTCCACAGCTGAGTCACACCAAAACCACACAGGATCAGCTTTCAGTTTCTCTTCATTCACCAAGAGGTTGTTAATGTTCACAGAAATATTAGCCCTTGCACCAGCAGTTAGCCCAGAGCTGCTGATTTTCTGGCAGGGGTTATGTAGCCTCATCCACAGAGGAATTCCAACATGATTTACTGAAGTCCTTGATTTTATGGGACACCCCATGGTGTTTATGGGAAAATTAACCCACATGCACACATCACTAGGGGGAACAGGAACAGAAAAAGAAATTACCACTATTCTTACTATAAATATTTGCCACAAGCAGTGGCATGTTGCAACTGGACTGCTCCAGCTGGAAGAAGGTATCAGTTATCCCTGGAAGAACTTGTTGCAATTTTCTCTGGCAGCTTGGCGTTAACCGCAGCGCTGGAGCCTTTAAAAGTGGTTTCCAAAAGGCAGAGGGGGAAAGAGAACCTCAAAATCTGCAGCTACTTAGCCAGAAAACTTGAAAGTTTCGGTTCACTGTAACCACAGGCTTTTAAACAAGGAAAACAGATCGAGTTCTGGCATGTTTTTTCAACTTGTGCTAAACCACTTAACCCTGAAGAGCAGCAACACACACATTGCTCTGAGCAAAACACAGCTGCAGCACAGAACAACTAAATTTTCACGGCTCTTTCAGCCTTAGCGTTCCGCACCTTTTCACAGGATCGCAGAATCACGGAGGTTGGAAAACACTTCTAATATCATCAAATCCAATCATTAACCCAACACTGCCAAGTGCTGCACTAAACCACGTCCCTAAGTGCCACAGCCACACGTCTTTTAAATCCCTGCCGGGACGGAGGCTCCACCACTGCTCTGGGCAGGCTGTTCCAATGCCTTCCCCTTCCGGGGAAGAAGCTTTCCCAAATATCCACTCTCAACTTTCCACAGTGTAACTTGAGGCCGTTCTCTCTGGACCTCTGAAATCACACCCCGGGTGATTTTTCTCACTCCTCAACCGATTTTTCCCCTTCCCAGTAACCAGAAAAACACGTTCCCTCTGTAACCTCCTTCCGCAGCCGCTCAAGCCCTAAAATTTGGGGTAGCTGAAGCCAAAATCCAACAAAACAGTATCACAGCGCAATTAAATCACCCTCAGCACGCAGTCCCGTGTCGGACACCCGCCCCGTTTTTATCAGCTCCTCCCCGGCAACTCGCGAGGTTACACCAATAGTTTGGATGGGGTTTTTTAGTTTTTGTTTTTTTTTTTTTTTTACCCTTCATTAAAATTTTCTAAGTGACTGAGCAATGGCTCACAGAAGCGCAGCCAATTTTAAGAGATTACAGCCGCGCGTTCCGCGGAGCTTCATTACCAGCCGATTAGGGCAGGGACGGGAGTTTTGAAGAAGGAGCATCTGGCGCTGCAGCATCCACAGCGCGTCCCTTCCTCCCGAATCCCACCGCGACTCAGCGCAAAACTTGGGACGGGCACCCACCCCCGAGCGGCACCGAGGGGCCGCCGGTCCCCCCGGTCCCCCCGCGGGCAGGGGGTGCCCCGAGCTGCCCGGTACTCACGCATGAGGGTGCTGAAGGCGCAGAGAGCCAGCAGCGCCTGCAGCAGCACCCCGAAGCGCCCCAGCAGCGCTCCGCTGCCGCAGCCGTGCGCCGGGCGGGGGGCGGCCATGGAGCGGCGGGATGCGGCGGGATGCGGCGGGATGCGGTGGGATGCGGCGGGATGCGGAGCGGTGCGGGATAACGCGGAAGGAAGCCGGGCTGGCAATAGGAATGGGAATGGGAGAGCCACGGCCCCGCACAAAGGCGGCCCCGAGCCGCCCCCGCCCCCCGGCCCGCCCCGCCGGCAGCGGCACCCGGGGCGGGGCGGGAGGGGCGGGACGGGGACGGCGGAGGGGATGGAGATCGGGACAGGGAAAAGGGACGTGGTGGGGACAGAGGCGGGGATGTGGGAGAAGTTGGAGATGAGGATACAAAGGGGACAGAGAGACAGAGACAGAGGGGTGAAGATGGAGGCAGGGATGGGAATGGAGTTGGGGACGGGGATGAGGATCAGGACAAGGATGGAGAAGGGGATAAGGATGGGGACAGAGGCGGAGATTGGTATGTGGGACAAGTTGGAGATGAGGATGCAAAGGGGACAGAGAGACAGAGACAGAAGGATGGGCATGGAGTTGAGTTGGGGACAGGGATGAGGATCAGGACAAGGATGGAGAAGGGGACAAGGATGGGGACAGAGGCGGAGATTGGGATGTGGGAGAAGTTGGAGATGAGGATACAAAGGGGACTGAGATGAAGATGGAGATGGGGACCAGAATGGAAATGGAGTTGCATTGGGGATGGGAACAGCGACAAAGACGGGGACAAAGAGATGAGGATGTGGAAGGGGTTGGAGATGCAGTGGACACAGACATTGAGACAGAGGCAGCCATGGGAATGGTGATGGGGACAGGGATGGGAATGGAGATGGGGATGAGTGTGGTCATAGGGAAGGGGACAAGTGTGGGGACAGAGATGGAGATGGGGATGCAATGGGAACAGGCAGACAGAGAGAGGCATGGAGTTGAGGATGGAAATTATAATGGAGGGGTGGATGCAATGAGGATGAAGATGGAAATGGGTGGGGATGAGGGTGGGAACGAGATGGAGGTGACAATGTGGATGTAGATGAGGTTGCAGATGGAGAAGGAGATGGCGAGGGAAATCATGATGGAGATGCAGGCAGGGAGAGTGATGGGGACAGGAGTTATGGACATGGATGAGGACAGAGATGGAGGTGGGGATGATGATGGAGATGAGGATGTGAGGTCTTGGAGGGAACCGGGGTGCTGGGCTGGGTAAATTGTGCTGAGCTTTGGAGAGCTGGGTTGGGGGAGTCCTGGTGGGACAGAGGTGCTGGGCCAGGGAGGGTGGACAGGGGTCCTGCTGGGATTTGAAATGCTGGACTGAGGGAATCCCAGAAGTGTTTCAGATGTCAGGATGTGGAGGTCCCAGCGGGGTTTGGGTTGTCCTGGCTGGAGAGGTCCTGGCAAAGTTTGGGATGCTTGACTGGGTCGGTAGGGATACTGGTCAAGACTGGGGTGCCAGGTTGAGGGGTCCCAGCAGGGATGGGGGTGCTGGGTTTGGGAGGTCACAGCGAGGTTTGGGATGCAGGGTCTCGGTGGGGTTGGGGGTACCAGGCTGGAGAGGATCCCAGCAGGGTTTTGAGTGCTGGGCCAGGGGTAGTCCTGGTGGGATTTTGGATCTGCTGATGGGGTTGTGTTCTCAAACTGCAGCCTCAAATCTCTTTTTATTTACTCCTCTGTGTAACACTGCTGCCACCCCCCCTCCCCACAGGGCAGGTTTCATTTTTTCTCTCTTTTCAATACACTTGAGGCCATCTTTAGGGAGCACTGGAGTCACATGGTGAAATTTTCCTCCCTGATTTTGCAGGGTGGGAGTTTGTGTTTAGTTACAAAACCAGAGAGGCTGCAAAACTTACCCTATCATATGACTGAGGGATGGCCTTACAAACAGCAGTAAATGTTATGAGAAAAGAAAATCATGAGACCTGGCCTGCTTCCCAAATAGGTCCAGATTACAGCACAGGAGGGAATTGTGTTGTTCCCGGGCTTGGGAATCCCCTCTTCTGGGGAGGTCATTAGTGCCAGGCAGTTTAGGCTGGAGCCTTGGCCCTCAACTCAGTCAGCACATCACTGAAATAACAAAAATAGTCCCTCCTCTTTTTTTTTTTTTTTTTCCCAAGGGTGAATTGAATTTTGGGTTGATAGCTGTTCACTTAGCTCGCTGACTTTAATCATGGTTTAATCACGACTCCAGCCAGGAAGGTGGAAGTTTCATCTCACTAACTCATTTTCAGCTGATCTTGTATGTGCAATTGTTAGTTTCATAAAAAGGTTCATTCCCCTGAGCTGGTAAATCTGATTGCGTTCTGCAGTCACTTGACTTTATATTAAATTCTAAATCAAATATTAAAGTTGATGCTTTTATATAAGCCAGTTGAACACACGGTATGGGGAAGCATCTATTAAGCAAGTACACACTTTAACAGAGATTTCTTCAGGCTCTAACTTTTTTTTGCATTTTCTCAGATTTCCTAGTTTGCTGCTATAAAGGCATTTTCATGCTGGATGGTAATTTTTCCCCTGGGAGGTGCCTTGGACTCTACTTGCCCAGGTACAGCACACCAATTGCAGAAAACAAACAGGAGGGAGAAAAATATATTTAACCAAGATGAGTATTTCTTAAACAAAATTTCATTTCGTGTGAATAACACTCAAATTATCTGTGATGTATCAGGGTCTTGCCCAAGGGGACAATTTTTCAAAAACTCCCACCGAGCCAGTGCTGCCTGCTCCCCTTTCTTCAAGCCCAATTAATGGTGATTTCTCCCAGCTGCTTTATCAGCAAGACAGAGTTGTTATTTCCAGGTGCTGATAGTTTTACAAGAGAGCAGAGTGCCTCCCATGTGTGAAAACACTCAGGCTCCAGGAGGGCAATAAACAGAAAGCCTTGATTTCCCCTCTCCTTGCAGGAAGAAGCAGATCTCCTTCAGTGGCTGTTGGTGCTCCACACTCCTCCGTGAAAACACAGTTTTGCTTTATCAAAAGCTCCATTTGCACTTCAAAATATTTGTATTTTCTGAACCCATGCAAAGAGTCTTGAAGTTTTGTCTGTATCCCAAGTGGAGCCCAAGAGCTTTGATTTTTAAATTCTGACCCTAGAATTTTGGAAATTAAGATTCTTCACCACTAGCTCCCTGTTTTTTGGGGTTTTTTTTTGTCCTTTTTGGTTGGTTTTGTTTGTTTGTTTGTTTGGTTTTTTTTAACTCCTTAGGTTTTTCTTTCTCTGAGGAGACTTTAGAGCCCCTTTCATTATCTAAAGGTGCTCTGAGAGAGCTGGAGAGGGACTTTGGACAAGGGTATGGAGTGATAGGATAAGGGGGAATGGCTTCACAGTGCCAGAGGACAGGTTTAGATTAGGTATTAGGAAAACAATTCTTCCCTGTGAGGGTGGGGAGGCCCTGGCACAGGGTGCCCAGAGAAGCTGTGGCTGCCCCTGGATCCCTGGAAATGTCCAAGGCCAGGCTGGAGCAACCTGGGATAGTGGAAGGTGTCCCTGCAGGACAGGGAGGGTGGAATGAAATAATCTTCAAGGTCCCATCCAACCCAAACCATTCTATGCTTCTAACATTTGAAAAACATCCAGCAAAAGAAAAAGCAAATCAAGTAAGCACTTAAGCAAGAAATAGAACTTAATTAAGGAATCATTAAAGAAAAAAATTACCTAAGAAAAAGGAATTAAAATATTAGACCATGTGCTTAAGCGTAAAATCAGAAACACCAAAGTGGTTTCAAGTGATAAAAAAAGTAAAAAACTAACACAGGCTATTTGTGAAAGTGCAAGGAAAAATGAAGGATGGAGGAAATCTGTGAATTCTCCATAAGAACAGTATTCTACTCTGTGATAGAATGCAAAACTAAATAATTGAAAAAACAGAATATACCTTAATTTTCCCATCCTTCCAAAAAGGATTAGCTAGTGAAATTAACAAAGCAATATGAGCAGTGATAATACAAGAACAGGTTAAAAGATGAGAGGAATCAAGACTGATGGATTCAAGGGCCTGAAGAAATGTAAGCAAAAGTATGTGAGGTGGACAGGGTAAAGTCTGGCTCCTCTGGGTTATCACAGGAGAAGGGTAAATTCTGTGCCTGGCTGTGAGGACAGGATTGAGGGGGTGAGGAATCAGAGACCCACCAGCTTTATTCCAGTAGCCAGGAGGACACTGGTAAAATTATCAAATAATCAATTTATAAGCACCTAGCTGATAATAAGGTAATAAAAAGCAACCAGTGTGGATTTGACTAGAATAAATCATGTCAAGGGAGTTCTGGTTCTGCTCTGAGAGGATGATAGGGTGTATCTTGGCTTGGGGAAGGTTTGTGTTGTATTGTAAATGCAGGTGAACTCAGTGGGAAGAAATGATGGTGTCTGACTCCAGTTCAGAAGGCTGAATGATTTCTTTATTATAACTATGCTATAATACATTAATATACTATTTAAAGGAGATACTCAGACTACAAACCTACTTTTTCTAACTCCCATCTCTAACTCGCTCACAACTCGTGACCCTCTCTGACAGTCCAGCCCCAGGTGGGTTGGATTGGCCATCAGCTCAAACAATCCTCACCAGAATCCAACCAAGCACTCACCCCAGGGAAACAATTCTCCAAACACATTCCACATGGGAAAAACAAGGAGCAGAAATAGAAATTGTTTTCTCTTTCTTTCCTTGTGCTCCTCTATGAAAAATCCTGAGAGTTTTATAGAAAAATTGGGCAGTTGCTGGGTTCAGCACAGTTTTGCCATCACACAAAGGTGTGCTGGAGTCTGAAGAAAGCAAAGAAGAATGGCAAGCATTTGAGAAAATAGGAAACAGAAAGGAAATGGGATATTTTCTCCTCCAGAAGAAACCCTGCAGAAATAGTAGCTGTCATTGGAGGAACGGGTTTTGTGGCGAAGTTATTCTGGTACAGTTAGAAAAAGTTAACAAAGTTATTGGAATCTTTCTGCCTCAAAAAGACAAGTCAGTATTTTTGTTTCCAAAAAGTAAATTTAGAAAAATAAAAAGTGTTTTGCAGCACTGAGAAAATTGTCCAGCCCACATCTGACACTCAGCACAGGTACCTGCTCACACTCAGCTGCCTGTGCTGTGGCTGGGCCTGGGTTCAAAGCAGACCTGAGAGGAGGACAAGGCTTTCCAAGGCTTCCTCACTTCAAGGGTACTTTCCACTTTAACTGTGAAAAGTTTCAGGCTTGGGATCCAAAGGGATACTCTTTTTTTAGGTCTGCTCCTTTTTGTAACATTGCCATGGCCTTGGATGCCCTCAGTGCCGTCCTGGTACGGTCACAGGATGAAAAATCCAACCCCTGTCCTGCACAAGTTACTTTTGGGTGGGATCCACCTTAGCTGGCTTCAGATGTCCCCTTTTAAGACATCTCCTGCCTCCTTTTGTAGCCAGTGGAGAGGAATAACCTCTTTCAGGACATCTTCCTTTGGCCATCCTGGTTGGGTGAATTAAGTCTGCTCCAGCTCCAGGCAGCTCAGCGATGGCCTCATGTCAGAAAGGAGTCACAAAAGCATCAATGTCCATTTTTTTTAATAGCCACACAGCATTGTTCTCTTCAACTCACTTGCCCCCAAAGCACTCAGGTGTTTTGTACCTCCAGAGTCCCCAGCTTGATGGTGGGGATGAGGCAAAGACAGTGGCAGGTCTGCAAGTGGTTATTGTGGTAGATTGGAGGGGGACACACCGAGCTGCCCTTTCCAGGATGATGCTCATGTAAATTTTTCATCTGGTTTTATTTATCACATGGTGAAGAAATTACTTCTGAAAACAAGATCTCTTGGGAAAACTTCATTTAGCTCCTACTTGGAACAGACTTTATTCATGCTGCCAGCAGCAGTGATCCCTGCTGATTAAATAGTAGCTAGACCTTATTCTTGCTGAATTACCCATTTTACAAGGCCTAGCACATTAAACAATCAGTTCCAGGTTACATTCATAAGCAAGAGGCCAACACCAATTTTTGTATCAGCCAGGACTTTGTATTGCAGGATACTCCAAGGAGTAATTGTCAAGGTAATTATTTTCTGTTTTCAATAAGTGCTTTAGCTGTGTTATTATGAGATGTTCAGTGTCTTGCTCGGAATTAATGGGAATAATTTCCCACTTTACAGGGCCTGTGGCGTTGTTGGCTGGCTGTGCTTGGCCTGGAGCTGAGGCTCTCCAATATTGCCAGCCTCGCTCACCCAGGCTGGGTAAGCCAGAGGGGCAGGGGACAGCGGCCTGCAGGTCTGTGCCCAGCTGTGAAAGGCAGAAAGAGGAAGGTTTCAGCTTCCCTTTTCCCCTTCCCTCGTTCAGCTCTGCAAACCCTGGGCACAGCCCTTTCCTCTGCATGGCCATCCCTTCACCCAGGACAGGGTGGGAGCTCCTACAGCAGCACCAAGGAAACCCTCACAGGTCCCACCAGCCCTGTGGGATGATGGCCCTGCCTCAGGTTTGACTCTCTTGAGGTCATATTTCACCCACATTCCTGCAGAGGTGAGCCCTTGGCAGGGGATTGGACTAGATCACCTTTCAGGTCACCTCCAAACCAAACCATTCCATGGTTCTAAGATGCTCCTTAGGTTTGTGACTGTTTGGAGAGGGATAGAACTGCTAGAAAGGCTCAACATTTTCTTTTTCAATCAATTTCTTTCTTGGAAATTAATCTTGTGTTGTTTTTCTGTAAGAATGGCCAGATGCAAGTTCCTTCAAGTTTAAGATACATTTGAATTTATGGCCATTGAGACCTGGGCAGAATTCCCTGGGTCTGAACTGCAACAGAGTGGATTTAGGCTGGCATCAGGACACCTTTTCCAGGACTAAGGCTAGTTAAGAGCTGTGATAAGTTGTTGGGGACAGAGGGAGAAATTCTGCCATTGGAGAATTTTAAGAATATTCATCTTTTTAGAATCAGAGAACCATGAAGGTTGAAAAAGACCTCTAAAATCACCAAGTCCAACTATTAATTGAGTCCAAGCAATAGTCTTCTCTCAGGGAGAGCTGGGTAATTCCTGTTTGAGGTGGGAGAATTGGTGAGCTGATCTCCTAAATTCCCCATGAACTGCATTTTCTTGGCTGCCCTGCTCCCTTTTGCCAGCCTCTATCTCCAGCCTGACCTTGTGTTGCAGAGGTTTGTTGGACAGACAGAAGTGTCCCAGTCCTGTGCTTTTGGAGATCTTACTCCTCTCAACATCCTTCCAGTTCAGGGGGATCAGACTTCTCCTCAGGATGAAAGAAAAAAAGGGTAAAGAGAAAAAAAATCCAATCAAATATGGTTTTGTTCCTTACAGCTCTTTTGTCTCTCTGGCAGACCTGAGGCTGCCTCAGGAAAGAGGGAACTTTTTTCTCTGCACAGTCGTGGGTTTGGATGAATCCTTTCAGCTCTGGATGTTGGAATCTGACAGTCTGGGTAACTCTTCATGCAAAAAGATCAGTTAGGAAATGGAGACCTTCCCTATTGGAGAAATGTTAAATATTCACAACATTCATGTAGCACGAACCAGAGAGGACCTTGATTATTTTCCCCTGAGTTCTATCACCCATTGAGAGCCTTGAAATAAAATGCTAATTTGCCAAGACCCGGTGAATATTCCCTGCTCCCAAGCCTTTCTCCATTAGCACTTGAAAACCACAGGTTCCTTCACAAGCCATCCTTGATGTTTTATAAATGTTATAGCTGAGACACCGCTTCTGCTCCCTTTAATGCATTTTTTACAGCTGCAGCAGAGATATTATTTCCATTCAGGCTGCAAAGAGTCATCCTGGAAGGGACCTCAGTTACCTCTCCTGAGGTGTTCCCAAAACAGCACATGCTCCCTAACCTTAGGCTAATAACCTGCTCAAGGGCTCCAGTTCACATTTACTGTGCAATATCAGCTGCAGAGCTACAGGTCAGGAGAATGATGCATCCTTACAAATAAAGCTTTCAGAAGAGAGCTCAGCTTTGGCTGAATTTCACATGGATGGATTTCCATGAGAAACAACACCTGGATGTGGAAGAAAAGGGGTGTTAATAGTGTTTGGATTAGAAATGGTGCAACAAGTATTGCAACAAACAAACCTTCTCAAGGTTCAGAATGAATATTGTCTTCAGCCTAGAAACCTCAGTCAAATCTGCCTCTCTGCTGCTACGGTGTTTCTTCCCAGGGATTGCTAAATAAACCTCACCAACTGTCTTAAAATTTGATTTTTATTCACCTAGAGGGTCTCTGATGAGAAACATGCACACACAAGCCCATAATGATCCTATTGGATATTAAATGGGAGGAGGAATTAAAGCAAGGAGATGTGTATTACTTGCCTTAGCATCCTTAGGATCCTGCCTAGGCAGTCAGTTTGAGTCGCACCCCAGTTCATTATCCAACATGAAAATATTGGTGTGCACTGCAGAAGGCACAGAGATCTGCTCAGCTAAGCCAATTCTTCCTGAAGACCTTCTGGAATCTTGATTTTAGGTTTAATCCCTTCTTAGTGACTTCATCTAGTTAAGCAAGGAACAAAAGTCACAAAGAAAACACAAAGAAAAGTCACAAAGAAAGGGGAGGATTGCTCATTTCTCCTGTGATGGGTAGCCTCAGATCTGGTGGTGTTTACTAAAACACTTGGCTCTAAAATCTGCATTTCATTTAAAATGATAATTTAGCTGTTATTATTTTTTTTCACTACGCTATCCAGCGATTTTCCAAAGCAGTAAGCACAGTGGTGAGGTTGCTTTTGTCAGCCCTGTGTTTTATGAACTCAAGGGGAATCTTTTTTCCTGATTCCAGCTGGCCTTAGATCAGAGGTGTAAATCTCACCCTTAGATGACATCTGATACAAAACAATCTCAGTTGAAAGAATCCATTTACCAGAGCTGTGTTTTTACATTTTGGTTCCCAAACACTGGACACATGCCACAGCGTACAACTCCTTCTTAAGCAGAATTATTGCAGCATAGATCTGTGCACATTCTGAACTCAGAGCCTCCTGCAGCACTGGAAGGGAGGCTGTAACTGCAGGGAGTTGGGTTTGTTGCCTTTGAGGTCTTTGAGATGTAGCCCTGCAGCCAAATTTGGCTCCTTAAAATCGTGCCTCTTCACTCCATGCCTGAATTTAGCTTCTGGAAGGATCCTTAAAGTTATTTACAGAGAAGTCCCAGTGCTCACATGAGCACAGCTTGCAGACAAAGCTTTCTGTGGCTCTGAAGCCCAGCACTGCGTGGATGCAAAGCTGTACAAAATGCCTGGCAGCTGCATCCCAGAGGAGTCATATTTTTACTGCATTTCCATCCTTATCAGGAGAAGAGAAAAATATTTGAAGGGGCAAGACAGCAGCTGCTAGAGATGGTCCTACAAATCCATCCCACCCTGCAGCCCTGCTCTTGTTTTCTGTAACTGCATGGGCAACACACACCTTTCCAATCTGAATGATTCTATAGCACAGCTACAAGTTCTTTATATAACAAAAAGGGTTAGAAAATTGGTTTGCAGAGTGATGTACAAACCCCCAGTCACTGTTTGTGTCTGACACCAGATCTGCTCTTTAAAAGTTTTTCTGACAGTGAACGGGTGGAGTTTTACAATCACCTTCTTCAGGTACATGCAATTGCAAAAAGACTTTTAACTAGCCTAGTAAAATCAATTTTACTTATTGTGCCAGAATAGTAACTCTACAGGCTGAAAAGCTAATTTTTTCAAGGAGATTTGTGCCAAGTGACTCACATGAGTTCTGCAGGGTTTTTAGTTTTTGGCATAGCTCAAAGTGAGGTCCCAAGCTTGAGACTTTTCCTCCTTGCCTGGGCAGAATAGGCCTGTACCATTCAATAAGAAATTATTTTAACTCCAATACTTCTTTCAGACTCAAACAAAACCGTGTTTCTACTTTCTTCTACTGTGTTTTTTCTATGTTCAGCCTCACCTTAATCAAGGGCTGCTGTTTTAATGGGTGATCCCTTAGCTTGATACTGATGTAGGCCATATGTTCTTTTCCTTCCCATCTCTTCACTTCTGGATATTACAGCTGAAATACAAACCCCTGAATGCCCAGGGATTTCCAAAGGCCAGAAGACATCTGCTTGCCATCACACATGTTTGCAAGTTAACACATGGATGAAATAATATTAGTCAGTGAGATTCAGAACTGATTCAGATTTCCACAATTAAACAGAAATGGTGCTTTGATGAAGAATCAAACAGGGATGAAAAAAACTGAAACATAGGAATCAGTAAGACAACAGCTGCCAAATAGATTTCCACCCTTCAGAATGGAGTGAGGACACCCAAATCAGCTTGTTACAGGAATCAATCTTGCTGTAGCAGGAAGAAATGCAAGAAATGCCTGTGTAGACTCATTTTGCTCTGTTTTCAACAGGGAATGTACTAGAGCAGCTTTGTGGTTTCTGGATAAGTGTGTCTGCAGCACAGGTCAAGGCCAGGCTGGATGGGGCTCTGAGCAGCCTGGGGTGAGACACTGAAAGGTTTAGAGTTGATGAATCCAACATTTGCCCTTTTTTGCTTTGCTGCTGCCAGGTTTGCACCCCAGAGGGGGAGGAAGAGGTGTGTGGTGTCATTTGCCTCTAACCTGCCCCTCGATCTAGTAACAAGACCCAAGGTGAGTTACCCTCACCTCCTGCAGCAGCTTCTAACACCTGGTCTAGTGGAAAATGTCCCTGCCTCTGGCAGGGGGTTGGAACCAGATGGTCTTTAAGGTCCCTTCCAACCCAAACTATTCTGTGAGTCCAGGGAGGCAAGAGGGAATTTGGAACCCATACCAAACCAAAGAGCTGAAGTGGAAAGTGGTGGCTTAGGCTTTATATAATGCATAAAAAGGGAGATGTGCCAGCAGAGATGAGTCCCACAGGGAGATCTGGGTGGGTGTCCCTTTTCATGGGGCAGCTAGCACAGCCACGTTCAAGAAAAACACAAAGTGAATTTGTGTCTTAAATAAAGCTGGAATTTTCACTCTCCATAAATATCGTGCTGCTCAATTGCTGTGTCTATACTGATCTCCACAAGAAAACATCCCATTTTTTTTCATGTGATCCTATTGGCTGAGGCAAAAATAACCCCAGAAATCATTTATTTCTTCAGAAAGTGTGGGAGTACTTGTCCCTGCTGCTGTCAGTTCCCATCCATCCATTTTATCAGGCAGTATCAACACACTCTCTTCCAGCGAGGACTGCTCAACAGCACACAATAAAATTGATTCATTACTCATTTTCTCCTTATTATCTTTCAATTGCTCCAGCTCTTGATACCACTTAAAGTGGACATTAGCTCTTTGTAACCAGTGTGTGAATGCTTTTTCTCCAAGCTTTCATTACATCTATTTTCATTTAGTATCATGACACCATGTGTCTTTCTCATGAAGTTCTTATAAAGCCTTTATACACATTTGTGTATGCTCTGTCATGGTGAAGAGTGAGAACCCAAATGGATTTCTTGGAAAAGTTGCCCCAGGTGCTCTGTGGGTGTAAATGAGAAGTATTTAGTGCTGGAAAGTGATTTTATTTACAGGAGCTGGCTCTTGAGCTCTCCAGAATGAAAAAAACCCAGGATCACTAAGAATGAAACTCATATTTTGTGCTTATCTTTGGCATGAAAGCAAAACTGATTCAACTCCAGGAGGGGCAAGACTTTCTGTTTATAATAACCTTGAAATGGAGATGGGAGCTGAGAGCTTTATTTTGGGATTGGGGGGAGGATGATTTAAACTTCTGTCTGCTTTGGAAAGGATTACAGTGACAGTGAATTTAATACAGTTTTGCAGACTCTGATTCATACTCTGGAAGGAAAAAAATCTTCCCAGTTTCCACACTCATGCAGGGTTTAATTCAAAGAAGTTCAAAACAGTGTAGCTCCAGTGGAGCAAACCCCACAAGTACCTGCAAAATCTTGCCATACAAGTAGTCATCCTATGGGGAATCTCTGCTCCCTGCTGGAATCTGTGGGACCAGGGTTTCTTCTTGGCTTTGGGTTGGGTTTGGGACTCTTCTCACCCAAAGGTCCAGACCAAGGTGTCTCACAGGCTGCTTTGGGCCTGGAAGCCAGTTTTGCTGTATTGAGACAGATTATAGTTAATACTCAAACGTGGAATTTGAAAGTCTCAGGCATAGATAAAATATTTGCTATTTACCCTGGAGAGAGATGAATTTCTTTTCCAGGTCCCTGCAGTGATTTCTCCCCCCAATTACAAAGGGGATTAATACTTCAGCTGCACTTATCTCAATATCTCCTAGCTCAGACAGATGAATACAACCTTCAACATTTCATGGGATCCGATTTCTTTTTAATTAAAGCAGCCCTTTGTTTCACTGTGGCTCTAAAAGTCTTATTTATCATTAAATCCGTTAGAAGTCTCTTAGGAAAATAATTTCCTGCTCTCAGTTTTACTGAGCCTTTGGATCTCCTATCTCTTGTCACCTGTAACAAAGTGCTGTAGGAAGGAGCAGTGCTGTATTGCTTTCATGTTCTCCATCAGCTCTGATATGGATGGTTGTTATAAAGCTTCATACATAATATATACCATGTCTTAAAGCAGCCCTGTAAACGTCTGTACAGCTGTAAAGGTTTCTTAACTCAACCAGCCTCCAGCTACCAGCTATAAAAAGGCAGTTAAGCAGATTAGCATTAAAACTACCTGGTGAGATGAAAAATGGGGAGGCAGAACGGCCTAATGATGGATCCTTGGAGTGTGACCAGTCACGTGGGGAAATCACCTTTCTGTGCCTCCAGCCTGCAAGGGCTGGCACTAATCATTTTTGGGATATTTCTCTGTGTGGATTTTCCAAGCAGTCCAAAGGAAATGTTGACCCTCTCCTACTGGGTCTGAGTTTTCTCGGTCTCCTTTGAGAGTGTTGCCTTTGCTGTGCAAATGCCTTTGAATGACTTTCCATGCTGAGTTTTCTGCCTTTTTTCTATGGCAGAGCTGGAGAAAAGCCTTTGGAGCCTGTTCTGCCAGGAAGCATGGTCCCATTCCTGTCCCAAAAGCTTCTACTGGCCCCAGTTTTTGAAAAGCTGAGCTGAAAATCAAATGCATTTTAAAACTTGTTATGAGGAAAATCAAAGTCTTTTCCTACCTGGACACTTGTTGTGACTCAGCAGAGGAGGAACATGAATGCTGTGCCCTGGGCTGTCACATTGATCAGATCTGGCTCAGTCTCCATGGACATTTCTCACTGCTCCCATCCTACCCTGGAGTTTGGCACAAGTCATTGCGTGGGAATAGAGGAACATAAAAGTTACAGAGGCACAGAATGGTTTGGGTTGGAAGGGACCTCAAAGATCATCTCATTCCAAACCCCTGCTCTAGGCAGGGATGCTTTTCCCTAGACTGGGTTGCTTAGAGCCCTATCCAACCTGGCCTTGAACCCTTCCAGGGATAGAGCATGGAAATATCCCCAAAGTATTGACATTTCCACAGGGAAAAAAACCCAGTTCCATATTTCAGAATGCAGTCTTGGGTACATCCATTGAGGTATTCCAAATATGAGACAGGGACACTGCACTAGCCAGTCTTAGAAGGCATTTTCACACAAACTTTCATCCCTGACATTGCTTTTCAAACAGAAATCTTTTTCCCTGGCCCTGTCATGTTGGCATCTCTTCCAAAGTCCTCTTTTGCCTTTGCCCCTACTTTTCACTCTTTGTTTATGCTAATAGCTAATGAGCTGCCTTTTTGGATCTTGGATAAATAGGATATTTCACAGACAGTAACATAATCAATTAATTGACTGCAATCATGATTTGTTTACCTAAACAATACTTTAAATCCAATGCTTGTCAGCAAACATTTCCTCTTGACAGGACTGTGCAACATTCTTTTGTTTGTAAGGAGGCAATTTAAAGGACATTGAGATGAGGACTAAGAAGATTTGTCAGGGTAAAGCATTCTCTCATTTTACATTATGAAATTGTAGGTGTGAGCAAGAAAGTAGCACTTGTTTGTGCTGTGCAAAAAAAATGTTGTTTTTCCCATGTAAAGAGTTGTGTTCCTTTAGAAAAAAAAAAAAATTTCAGAGCACTAAAATCTATTATCTTCTCAACACCATGCCAAGAAGCTTTTACATTTATACCTCACGTGTATAACGAGAGGTGATCAAAAAGCAAGGAAGGAGAAGAATTTTTTTATGTTAAAATGTTTTAGCTGTTGGAAGCACACACCTTCCCCAGTGAAGATCCTGAAAATCTTGTCCAGTGCTAGTGAAATGTTATCTGAATCTGCCCTGCTAGTGTTGTTTGCTGTAAGGGCAGGTCTCCAGCCTCCAGGACAAATCTTGTCCATCCAGCTCATAGCTGGCCTCTTCCCAAGGCCATGTCCACCTTGGTCTCTTCTGGGATTAATGAGGCGTCTCCCTATCCACAAGAAAAAAAGGTAATTTGCAGAACAAAAAGACTGAAAATACAGCCCAGGAGGGTGGCAGTAATGTGGCACATCCCTCCCTTTGGAACCTGGCAGAATCTCCTGAGGGTTCTTGAGTTTGAGGCTTGCTGGGATAGTGTTGGAGAAACAGGAAGGTAAATTCATCCTCAGTCACACTGTGGACAAGAGAAATCCTCCAAGTGACCCCTGAATGCACCCTGGATTCATCAGGGAACAGCCTGGTTCAACCCAAAAGAAAACTTGAAAGATGGTTAATGTTTATAATGTGTGACAGGAACAAGCTGAGAAAGTTGTTGTTTTTTTTTTTTTTTCATGTTACCACTGAACGCACAGAAAAATAGGGCTGGCATGAATGTCAGCATTTAGGAGATATTTGGAGATGCCCACTGGAAAAGACTCCTGTCCAGACTGCAAATCCTGGCCTGAAGCAATGCCAGTTTATAAAATCAAAAGGGAATCAGTAATTAGGTAGAATTGCACAAAATCTCTGTCTCATTAAATATCACCAGCTCTTGCTGAGCACACCCCCTGCTGTGTTTCAGGGTTTCAGATCAGTTCCACCACATAAATCAGAGTGGTTGACTCAGATGACACAGTTGGTGCCTGAGGGCACCTTCTTCTCCTGGCACTGTGGGCTCTCTGTGAGGGTGTCTGCACACAGCCAAAAAAACAAGTTTTTTTCCTATGATCCTTCCTGTATGTCAATTATGAAAGAGAACAGCCTTTATTGTGCCCACTGGGATCCACCAAAACCCAAGTCACTTTTAACTGATGGGATACTCAGGTTAAGAGTCCTGGGTTTGGGGGCTGAAATTGTATCTCATTCCCTTGACAGGAATCTCTGAGCAGCCAGGATGGGCACTGAGGATTTTCACCCTCTCGACGTGTGGCAGCAGTTACAATTTTTTTCCAAGCTTGAATTTTTTGGGGGGGTTTGGCTGCAAGTTTGTGACAGACGTAGGAGCTGAGTCTCTGTGCAGGATTTTAGAGTGAGTGTGACTTTCAAACAGAGCAGATGCTGCTCTAGGACCAAATCTTCCCGAGGCTCCTACCAGCCCGAGGGTGCCTGAAGGTAGCCAGACATGTCCTGGGCAGGCTTACTGGGAGTCCAAAAGTGGAGAAAAGGGTATCAATGTCATAATAAAAGTAAGGACTTGGAGGAATTGACATGATCCTGGAGTCATACCCCTGCAGCTTTTTGAGTTCCTTAAAAATCTTCCTACATTCCTACAACTTATTATTTGCAATAGGAAATCCAAGAAGGATTAAAAATATTAAATCTTTTTATGTACCTGGCTTTTTATTTGCCTAGATTTCAATCTCTCATCTGTACAGTGCTTCCAAAGTACAGGATGCTTATAAGGTACAGAATATGGCATTTTTCAGCAGCAAATTCTTCAAGAGGTTTATTAAAACCAGGGCATTATTCTTCTTTTCGTTTTAGGGGTGGGAAACTGAGGCACAGAGGCTGTCACTTGTCAGGGGTTAGTCAGTCTTGGGTAAAACCATGGGTCACCTGCAGGCAGGACGTGAACTACCAAGGGGGCATGGTCTGAAATGAGATCAGAAAATTCACTTTATTTAAAAAACCCTCTGTTTCCTTCTTACAAGCCCACAGCCATGTCTTGCTCAGCAGAGTTCTGGTAAGAAAAGTATTTATACAATGTATTTATTTATAAAATGTATTTTATTTATAAAGTATTTATAAAATGAGATCAGAAAATTCACTTCATTTAAAAAAACCCTCTGTTTCCTTCTTACAAGCCCACAGCCATGTCTTGCTCAGCAGAGTTCTGGTAAGAAAAGTATTTATACACCTCCCCTCCTGATCCCTGCACTGAGATACTCAGTCCTGAGCTCATTAAGACCTTAAATATGTTACCTATTACCTTTAATGGCATACTGTAGACTCCTCCACTCGTATGCATCCTTATTAAATGTGCTTAGCAACCTGGCAATGAAGAAGTAGAAGTGTCAGCCTCTTCAAATTAAAATAAAAAATCAATTATGCTCTTAGGGGCAGATGGAGATTAAGCTGAATACAATGCACAGTTAGTCTGTTGTGGAAGCTGGGGCCTTTATGTGCAATTAGTGGCATTTTGTTCTTAATCTTCCTCCTTAATACAGAAGGAGCCATTAAAAGAGCAAAAGCCATCCACAAGCCCTTTTCATAGTCAGCTTCAGAGAGACACTTCTAAATGCATAATTTTCTTCTTAATACTGTCCAAAAAAATCCCTCAAAGTACTGATATGACTTTTAATACTTTGCTGTGAATTTGGGGGTGGTGCTGAGTGGGGGCTGGAAGGAGGGAGAAGGTCAAATGGGGAATTGCAAGATGAGGTTTTGTTGCACAGTGAGATGTTTGCCAGAGAAATTTTGGGCACAAATTGTGTTGTGGATGGGCTTTTGGGCTGCTGTGGGAACGTGCCACGGCATTTCTGCCCACAGCTGAGCAGCTCCTAAATCCTATTAGGTACCAAAACCATGGAAATGCCTGAGCTGGGTTTTGAGCCCACCATGCACGGAAGGGCACTGAGAGAGCCAGACCAGCCCAGTATTTTGCAGGCTATGAAACAGAATTCACTCCATGTGCAGCAATGATGAGCAATGCAGATGTGGTGCCTAATTTACACTTTAATGAAACATGAGCTCCTGGTCATCCTTGTCAGTCAGAGATTTTGGTCTTGTTCTGCCATTATGGATATTCCTGTATGAAGCAGGAGGGAAATGGAGAATTTACTTGTTTGACACTACAGAACTTGGCAGAAATGCCCCTATTAAGTGAAAGCTGTAACCACAGTGCTGCATCTGAGGTCTAAATCCATTTCCATTGTCGCAGCCTTTCCCTGGGTCTGCATATCTGTGTGTGAGAGCTCCTCCTGCCTCAGTTTCCCCAGCCTCCCTTCCCAACACCAGCTCGTAAAGGCTAAAAACCAGGAGGAGCTTTCCTGCCAAGGCAAAGCCTGTAAATACTTGAAATAAATAAAGAAGCTGTTAGCAAATGGTAGAAATGAGCAAGTTTTTGACAGGAGAGTGGATCTCTCCTGTAGTGCTGGCACGATCAATAGGGCTCATAGCTGTGAGCCTCAGTATTGAACCTCAGCGCTGTGATTTATTTGGTATAACATGTGCTTCCTTTTCATTTACTGCTACGGTGGGAAAGCCATTGTTGAGCACAGGGACCACGCTTTCTGGGCATTCCTGAGCTGCAGGCATGAGGTACTGGCTCAGATTTTCCAGTTAATATTAAAGCCAGTTATTGCCCCTCTGCTGAATAGCCACAACCCCTACGCAGCGATTTCTAATCAACAGGCAATAAAAATAAATTAAGATTGGTTAAATATAGTTCTTGGGGCTATGGAGGTGGTGTGTGGGTCTCCACATGGGGTTTGTGTCTGGGGCAGGGTGTGCAGGAGAGCTGCTGCTGGAGGCTGTGGAGGTGCCTGGCCCATTTGAGAGGTGCTGATCCCTTTCCCCTGGAATTCCTTGAGTTCCTGCAGGAGAAGGGCTACACCAAGGGACCTTTTACTTCTCCAGGGGATGTGTTGCCTCTGCAGTCACTGCACACAGGGCTGGTGCTGCCAAGAGGTGCAGAGCCTGTGAGACATAACCCAATGAATATTTTATGAATCCCAAGCCAGCAATTCCTTTGCCGTTCTCAGCATTCAAGAGGCAGGACTTTTACTGTGAAGCATAAAGAGGGAGTTTAAATTTTGGATTAACTTCACTTATGCTAATCTCTGCTTTAGATCATGCCTTAAACACCTGCCTTGAAAGCTTGGATACATCGAAAAGCAAAAGGTATCAGAGAAATTCAGCCTGAATACGATCTCCAGGAGATGGCACTGTGAAACAAGTCTTTCAGCATCCTAATGCCACCTCCCAGGGACCAACTTCTTTCAGAATTAGGGCTGGTGGATAAAAAGAAGACAAAGGTAGAAGTGAAAGCCCTGGCCCAGGAGCTGTTATGAAATAAGGGCCTGATGCTGTCTTTACCTCCTGTAAAAATTGTGATAAAGTGGGGTGAAAACTTGGAAGCTGAAGGCCACACTTTGTTGAGAGGAGAGGGAAAATGCAGAGAAGCTTTGCTGTGAACCCAGGAGCAGTCCCAGGAGATGAGTATGGCAGAGGAACTAACAGGAACTGCACTTGACTGTGGAGGTGGGCCCAGGTGATGTCCTGTGTCTCCTCTCTGACACCAAGCTCCTGTTTGACACTCTCCACCCTTTAGCTCACTCAGGCTGGACACTGTTAACCAGCCCCAAATAATTCCCCAGTGTCAGCTGCACAGCCCTGCCCCTTTTCCAGTGCAGGGCAGCTTGGTGTCAGCATCCCAAAAGCAGGCAAACACCTCCAGAAGTGGAGATAACCACATTCTTTGGGTTAAAAGGAAACCTGGCTGCCACCAAGGAACTTCTGCCCACGCTATTTATCACAGACGAAGCTCCAGAACCTCAACTTTGCTATTTTGCCTACATTTTAGAAAAGTTGTCTCAGATCCCCCCATTTTCTCTGTCTGCAAGGCTAATGCCATTTACTCAAGAACACAAATATCTCAACACCATGTTAAGCTTGTGGGATGCTCTGAGTCCTTCAGGCACCTGCTTAAATTTAGGCCAGAAATGGATAACCAAATACACAGCCACCTACAAATCCCATAATGTCCCCCAGAGCATTTCTCTTCCCAAGCCAGGAGAAAAGAGAAAAATTAGGACTGTTAATGCCATATAACATCATTGTTTGTGTGTGTGCTTGTGCCTCCTTGTGTAGGGGATCGTTTTACCTCTCCATGTGTCCTCCAAAAACATGAACCTGCTGAAGGCAACAGCCTGGAAAATGGGAAGTTTTCTGTCATAGTAATCCTATCCTGCAGATAAGGAACTGCTACTATCTGATCTAAAGTAATGGGAGTGTCTGAATTTCACTGGGTTGGAGAGTTTTTGTGCGCCCAGCTATGGAAAATTTGGAATGTGAACAGTTATGTCATTTGGGAGTGATCATCAGAGGCAACAGCAGATGGATATTCATTACAACTTGGGTGCTTGGTACTCAGGTAAATTTTTTTATCAGTGCTACTTGCATAAAAGTGCTTCAGTTAAAAACAACAACAAAATTCAGATGTGAAACTTCTGTTCACAACTTGAAATACAAGATCAGGGGTCGTGGTTGCCAGCAAATGTTGCACTAAGGAACATGGACAGCAGAAATTAATGGAGTTGCTTTAGATCAGTGGAAGATTGTCACTGAGTGTCACTGAATCTGAAACTGATCTCAGTGTGGGTTTCTGCCAGGGCTTAAATCCTTTTTACATCTTGGGATGCTACACTGGGCACAATTCACTATTTCTCAAAGCACTTTCTTTTTTTCCCAATGATGCTCTCAAAACTAGTATTAAAATGAAATCTCTCAGCAATTACTGTGGTTCATAGCCACTAAACCGATTTGTATTCTCAGCAATGAGCAAGATGCAGTCTTTGCTGCCAATAGGAGCTGTTATTGTCATCTCCAGCTCAGACCTGATATAAATCTACACCTTTTCATTCATATCTGAGAGCTTTCTTGTGGCAGCCACTTAGAAAAGTACCAAGGAAATTTTGTTCCTCAGCTTTAATTACTATTATTTTACCTTTTTTTTTTTTTTTTTTCAAACCACCTCTTCAGACACCATCCACAGACCTAATTTAGATCACAAACTCTTAGAAGGCTTTCTTCCACATTTCTCCATACAGGGCCAGTTGAACCATCAGTGCTTCAGAAATACTCTCTAAATGAAACTAAAAGAGAAAATCAAGGTGAAGAGGGAAGAAAAAGCTCCAGAGAAGACAGTGGAACCAAAACTTCTGGGAAAACCTCTTAGGTATGAATGGGAATAAAGCACAAAGGCATCTGGTGTTAAAAGGAGATGGAGAAACACCTGAAGTGTTGTGAGAGTCACTGTGGCTGTGTCTGTCCCTAAACTGGATAATGCCACCAGCTTTAGATGAAGAGAGGCTGCAGCCAGAGGAATCTTGTGTAACCTAATTCAGAGCAGAATAAAAGGAGAGAACACAGATATGGTGTTTGCAGAGCATCTTCCTTTCAAAAGTATGTAGAAAATTTGAAGTGCCACTGTGCTGAAAATGTCACCCACTTCCACAATCATCTGGATAAACAGGACTTCAATGCTCTCCTGGCATCTAGTTGGGGTTTTGGTCTTATTTTGAAGTTCTGACATTGTTCTCTTGCTGTTTTGAAATCCCATCCAGCCCAAAGCCTGAAAATAGGAACTGCTTGATTTCTGTATTTTCCAGAAAATGTGCTGGAACAGGAGAGGCTGAGCCCATGGCCCCTCGGAGTGTGAATGACAAGAACATGGATTGTGCTGAAGAAACACTGTCTGCAATATTTGCTCTTCTTTCTCAGTCTTCACTACCTTCTCCAATGTATTCCAGAATCAAAATATTTCTTCATCTTTATTCCACTCTTCACTTGTCGTCTTGACAAAATCCATGAGAGGCTGGTGGAAGAGAAAGGGATTGGAGAGAGTGAAAGAGAAAGGGATTTGGGAGGTTCAGTGATGAATCCCCAGCAAGAACCAGTGAAAAGGGGGCTGGTGCTTACAATAGGGCAGAGAAGAGCAGGGGTCACCTGTGGGAAACCAGTGCTTCCCCAGGTGTGAGATCACCCTCCCTGCTCCTCCTGCAAGAAGGGATGCTCACAAAATCAACCTGGAAACTTCAAACCTCAGTTCAAAATGGCCAGAGAAAGGCAAGTGGAGACAGCACTTGCATCTGAGCACAAGGGGTGACATAAATTTGGAAGTCCAGGTGTGGGGCTGGTCACAGCAGTGTTTGGGGTTAATTCTGTTATGCATAATATAGATAATTCATGCCTGTAGAATGATATGTGTGTAATATTTCATATTATTAAAAAGCATATGAGTTGGTACTAGGGGTTTTGCCTCACATATGTTGAAACTGTCTCTGATAAGGCTGAATTTACAAATTAATACACGTAGCCCACCCGGAGATGGGTCATTTCTCAAAGTGATCCAGGAACTCCAGAGCGATGATCAAACCGACAACGACTCAATATTGGAATCACTGGAACCATCCAAAAGGGTACATCTCAATACCATGTTCCCTAAACTCCATCAAGGATGTACATTGCTTCCCTGACACCAGATTGTTCAACTCAGCACAGAGGAAAGAGACTTTATGAATATGTGGGAATTTGAATGCAAAGAAAAGGCTGATCCCAAAATCCTGGCCTCGAGCAAAAGAAACCCTATAAAAATTACTTGCACAGGGTGGGTGGTGTGAAACACAGGGGACCCTCTGCTGTAGAGGTCAGACCTTTGTCTCACCCAGTGCTTATTCCAGGCTCAGCATTGTCCTTTGTGGCTGGCTCAGATAGATTTAAATTGCTAAATAAAAATCAATTTTTATTTTTAATTCGGCTGGACTAATTTTTTATCTATAACAATTCCAAAAGGGATTTGTGGAAAGGACAAAGTCCAGGACTGGTTTCTGCCTCAAAACCGGGATGTCCCTTCCCTCTGCTCTCCTCCAGACCTGTTGAATGTGTGTTCCCTGCACCAACCTCCACCTCGGAGGATGCTCCAAAAGCATCTGCTTGAATCCTCAATCCTACCAATCGTGCCTGCAGGGAGACGGGAGCTGGGGCTCCAAAAATCCCCATCAAAGACTCTTTACACAGTCCCCGAGCAGGGCTGCAAGGGGTGGGGCAAAAATCCTGCAAAATTCACCCCCAGCCCCGCTGCTGAGCAAACAGGGATAGGGGAGGTTCTGGGATCTGCGGGCGGTCGGAGCATCCCGAGAAACCCCGGCTGCAGGAGCGGGGCTTTATCCCCATTCCCACCATCCCAGGGGATTTTTCTGACGCCCTCCTCCCGAGAGCAGGACCGGCCGGGCGGGGGGCATGGGCTGTGGTATCTGGCATGATTTTGCAGCCCTGCAGAGGGGCTGATTTTTCTCGAGAGGGGAGAGCAGACTATCTCTGCAATCTGAAAAATCCCGCAGTGTGGCTGTACGTGCAAACACCCCCGCACCGGCACAGCCGCGCACGCTGGCGTGCAGCGCGATTCCGCTCGCCAAAGAAAGGAAAAACCATCAAATAACCCGAAAGGAAAAAAAATCCCATCCGATAACCCGAGGAGCAAAGGAGGGAAAGTTGTGCGTGTCCCTGCGCGCCGGGAGGGCGGAGGGTGCCCACCAGTTGATTTTTACATCCCGCCTTGTGCCTTCGCCGGCTTTTCTTGATAGATTTCATTTATATTCTGCAACAGGGAATGAACAGGTAATGCCGGAGCCCGGCGAAGCGGAGGGAACTGGCGGGCTGAGGGACGCGCCGCATTTTTTCCTTTCCCTCTTTTCCCCGTCTTCTTCCCCCATCACCCTCCCTGGGAAGTTTTCTTGGCGACACGAAACGAGGAGGAAAAGCGAAATAAAAGGTTACGGTGAGCGGTGGGGAGGGGAAGCCGAGAGGCAGCGCTCCGGTGTTGAAGGCTTGTTTTTTTGTGGTATTTCCTGTTATTTTATGGTATTTTATGGTATTTTATGGCATTTATCGCGCGGGCGGCCAGCCCGGGATGCCGCTGCGCGCTGCCCCGCGCCGCGGAGCGCGGCCGAACCGCGGCATCACTTCCACGCGTGGATCCCATCCCTGCCCTCGCCCGCGGAGCCCAAATCCCCGGCGGAGGCACCGCGGGCGCGGAGCAGCCGGGGCGGTGTGGGTTGCGATGCGCGCGTGATTATTTTTACGGATTTTTTTTTTTTTTTTTGAATCCCTTTTCTTGAAACTGCTGGAAAAAAAAAAAGGTCAACGAAGGAGTTGGCTGCTAAATATTAAAAGGGGAAAAAAAAAAAAAGCGAGAAAGAAAGAAAAAAAAAAGCCCTAAAAAGAGCGGCAGGCATGCGCACTGCGCGGATGCCATATTGGAATGAGGCTGCCGCGGGTGCGGGCGCGGGCACGGCTGGGCTCCGCTCCGCGCAGCGCCGCGCGGGGAAAAAAGGGGAAAACACCCCAAAATAAGCCAAACTCGCACAGGTAAGGCACAGCACCCTGCAGCCACCCCTCCCAAGCCTTCCCGGCTGGCATTTCCCTTTATTTTATTTATCGGGTTTAGCAGCGCTTGGGCGGAGAGAGTCGCTTTTCCCATTTCCAAGATATATTAAAAATTATTTTAATTTTTTTTTTTTTTTTTAAAGCGTGAGGGATGGGTGTGGGTATTCCCCCACCCCCTGCCCGTTTTCCGGAGGGTGAGCCCGCGGTGGAGTTGTTGGAAGTGCTGTTGGTTGGCTGAGCCCCGGCCGGGACCGGCGCTCGGACGCGGCTGCCGCTGCCCGGCTGCGCCCGCGGGCCGGGAGGCTCCGCGCTGCCTCCCGGGTGCATCGCAGCCGTGCGGGGCTTGCTTTCTACCTCCGCACATCGCGCTTTAGATCCTCTCCTCCCCTTTTTTATCCTTCCCTTTTCCCCCTTTTTTTCCCTTTCCCCCCTTTTATTTTCTTTTTTTTTCTATTATTCCTTTTTTCCATATTTCTTTTCCTTCTTTTTACATTTTTTTAAAGTTATACCTGTCGTTTTCTGCTTTCCTCGTGCGACCTCTTTTCCGATTTACAAGGCTGATGCACATCTCTCGGAAAGAGTTATTTTGGGTGTGCGGTGGGTTTCTTCTGAATCTGCGGGGAAAAAAGCTGCTGCAGGAGGCGAGAGGGAAGGGGGAAAAAAAAAAGAAAAGAAAAGAGAAGAAAGCAATCAGCTGTGCCAAAATGTGCAGCCCTGATCTAGACATATTTTCCCGTAGCGCTCCCGAACTGCGGTAAATGAATATTTATAAAGCTCGTTCAACATGGCGGGTTAAGGTGTCTTCAAAAACTGCAAATAAACATTTTGAGGGGAGAAAAAAAGAAGGGAAGGCGGGGTGCCACGGGTTTGCTTCAACTCCCTTTTGTTGCTCGGAGAGGTGCGCTGGTGGATGCAGTGCGGAGGGATGAGGATGGGATTCCCAATTCGGGGTCCTTCCCCCGCGGGACCCGGCGGTGGGAAAAGTACCGGGGCGTTTGTGTGTGCTGGGAAGGGACGTGTGGAGTTGGAACCGCGGCCGATTTGCCTTTGAATGCCGAAATCGCAGGCGTGCCCATGAGAAGAAAAAAAAAATAATAAAATAATGCGCCGGGAGACGGAGCGCTGATTTATTTTGCATTAGCAGTAGACGTGTCGTGGGATGAGATGTCCTGTTGGAGCTGTCAAACCTTCCTGGGCGCATTCGGCTGGGGATGTCTGGGGTGGGTTTTTTTGGGTTTTTTTTTTTTTTTGCTTTTTGCATGTTTTTGTTTAGCACCAACGCTCTGGAATTGCTCCACGCGGAAATTCGGGCGGCAGACTTGGGCAGTGCGAGCTGCATCTCTTTTTGCAGAGAGACCCTGAAAGCCCCACGGGGATGGAGGCGAAACGCAGCTTTTGCAAAGCAAGAGAAGGAGTTTGCACAGAGTTCTCCGGGAGTTGTTTGTGCCCTTCCCGGCTGCCTTTTCCAAATGTATTTTCCAGGGGAGTGGAGGAGTGAGGCTGCCTCGGAGGCAGGGAAAACTTCCCCGATAGCGTGCGGGGAGCACTTGGGCGCTGCTGTTGTTTCACCGTGGTTGTAAGGTGTTAACTTCGGAGCATCTGTGTTTTGAAGTGTGGGAGGCGATGGGATGCTCCAGCACCTCAGGCTGTCAGTGCCTGGGTGTGGATGGAGGAGCCAGGGAGGATCCAGGAGGGGCTGAAGAGCTGATCTGCTGCTCATTTCCCTGTGCCCCTTGGAGATGCTGCCCAGAACCTCGCTGTGATTTTATTTAGCGGGGCTGGTTGGTGATGCTGTTTGCACACCTTGTTGTGTAGGTTGAGATTTTCCATTCCAAAAGGGCTCTGATCCATCAACCCACACATTTCGCCCTCCTTTCTCCAGCCTCTGCCAGGACCAGGGTGGCTCAGGGATCCAGCAAGCTCACATCACAGGGTACGGTGGTGGGGAGAGTGCCAGAGGAGAAGATAGGGGTGAAATTGTGATTTCTTACCAAAATAGAAGAAAATGGCATTAATTATAAGCAGAGAGGCTTGGAAGGCAGTTACCAAACTGGTGGGATTTGGGTGGTAAAATCCAAGAGCTGCAAATGGGGTTTTCTTTGGGGTGGGAAGAGATGGAACCATTGCAGAAAGAGAAGCTATCTTTTCTCTCTGCCCTCCATACACCTCCCCATTCCCAACTTTGTTGTCCCTTGGACAGGACAGCTTCTAAAATCAGTTTGTTCTCCTGGTGCTCTGGGAAAGAAAGGGTGGTAGCAGCGTGGTGACCTTGTGTCTGAGCAGAGAAGCAGCTTAACCTGGTTGTGTGATGGGGAGATGGAGATGGAAGGGATTTGGAAAGGTCTGTGGAGATCCTGCTGAACCTGGGGCAAACCTTCCCCAAAGAGTTTCTTCTTCTTATTCAGAGAAGGGTGTTGGCCAGGATTTAGTGCAATTTGTTTTCCATCTCTAGAAGCCTTTAGGTGAAAACAGATTTGATTTCCTTTGCTTCTGGCAAAGTAAGAGCAGGTGAGGCAGGTTCTTCCTCCAGGGTTGGGACTCTTGCCTGGGTGAACAGGGATGCAAGTGACTTTTTTTTTCCCCCTTCCTCCAACAGATTATTTTATGAAAGGGAAGAAAATATCCTCACAAGTCTAATAACTTCAGTGCTTATAAAGGATTAGATCCTAATAACTCCTGTGATAAGATGGAGGCTTGGTGTAATCTGTTACTAAGTGAAAATCTAAAAGCCATTTAAATAAATGCAGCAAAGAGTTATCGAGAGATTGGTGCCTTGTACACAGCAAGGAAATACATTTTAATGATTTTTAAGGGGTGCACAGGGTAGTGGGATAGTAAATATATTATAAGCAAGACAGTATAATTTCAGTTCTATATTGAGAAAACATTTGCAAATATTCAACAGATGTTGCATGTGGCAGAGGTGGAGAGTGTGTTTTGCACAGATGTAAGAACATCTGCAGAAGACAGTATACAGTTATATAGCTGTGATTATGAGTGATAATTGACTGGCTGGACAGGCAGTTGATGTTTTAATGAAGCATTTATTAAAACTTTATGGAAGTGTTACTAGAAATAGGGTAAACATCACAACTGCAAACATTTTAGACTGGGGATATTTTTTCTCCCTCTCCTGGCTTGTGCTGTGCTGAGCTGGTGTATTTTGGGCCACTGTTTCTGGCCTTCCAGAGCCATGGGATGCTGGTCTGAGATGAGTGAGGGGATGTGATGTTAACCTTGCTGAAGGACAGGACGTGGTAGAGAAGGTGCCACCTTGTTTGTCCAGCAGATATTGGGAGAAATTCTTGGCTGGGAGGGTGGTGAGGCCCTGGCACAGGGTGCCCAGAGAAGCTGTGGCTGCCCCTGGATCTCTGGAAGTGTCCAAGGCCAGGCTGGATGGGGCTTGGAACAACCTGGGAGAATGGAAGGTGTCCCTGCCATGGCAGGGGGTTGGAATGAGATGATCTTTAAGGTCCCTTCCAGCTCAAACCATTCTGTGTTTGTGAATCTTCAAGGGCATTTCACTGGTTAAATTCATGCTGGTGTGGGGTAAGCAGAGGCATGGAGAGCATCTGAGGAGATTTACAAGGATGGTGATGGTTGAAGGAGGTGGCTTGTCCCTGACTGTGTTCAAATGATAAAGAAGTTGTGAAAAACTCCAGAACTTATAACAGATAGCCAAAACTTGAAGCAGAGGAGTCAGGGGTGTGTTCATGAGGGTTCACAAAAAAAAAAAAAAGTAATGTGGTGACCATAGGGTCCATGCTTTAGATGACTTGAAGGTGTCAGAAGTGTTTTTTTACTATGAATGCTGATGCAGAGTCTATCAGCTGGTGCAGCAGGGTCCTCAGTGCTGAAAATGAAATGCTGTTGATAATAGTGATGCCACCTGCAAATGTGGGTTTGTTCTGTCATTGTAACATCTGGCCTCTGGAAGCAATGTTTTTTTTTTAGGATTAGAGTAGCTGATGGTACCTTGTCAATATTTAAAACTCATCATTTGAAACTGTTGATCTTTGCATAACAGACCTCGATGAAATCTGTCAAATCCATCCTACTGGTTTTTTTGGCAAAAGATTCCTCTTTCCTTTATTTTCTGTTTCTTGGGATATGAGTCCTACAGTGGTTAAAAATGTTGGAGTTGCAAAATAAGGAAATACAGAAATGAGAGCGAAGACTTCTCCACTGACATTTAAAAAACTCCTGAAAAAGTTTATTTTGAGATTGGCCTTTCATAAGACCTTAACAAAGCATTCTTGTGAAGGCTGATTTGGAAAATGTGTTCACAGTTACTCCCATTTCTATGAATCAGAAGTGTTGATCTAAAATAAAATAGTAATAAAAAGAAAGAAAAAAAGCCTAAAACCAAGCAGCTCTTGACAGCTGACCCAGGGATCAATTCTGAGTAGGTGTGAGGCTTAAAAAAAGTATGTGCAGAATCTTTGCTATTTTTGCTCCCAATTCCTGCTTTCATGACTAATACTCTTAGCATCACTGGGTGGCTTGTGCAAAAGAGCCATCTTTTCTTGGGTAAAGTTCGGAGACCCAGTTTGAATAAAAGTTAATTAGAAAGTCTTGCATTTATTTGCTTGGCAAGGAAGTGGAATTCCCTCCTAAAATCCAGGAGGTGACATTATGCCTGCCTCTGCTGTGTGGGAGATCAGGCAGCACAGCCACAGGCTGAGGATATTTAAAGTCTAAAGGGTCACAAGTCCTTTGTGGAGACTTTTGGGTAGAAAGCCATAGCTCTCCTATGTGCATCAAAGATACATCCTTAAAGAAAGTTCAGGGAAAAAGCAAAAATTAACTGGTTCTTGGAAGGTGTTTTGAGTGTGGGAGCTCAGTGCAAGTGTAAGATCAGGCTCCAAGATGTTTGTTGGGGTGGTGATGAGGCATTAAACCTGGATGTTTTGCAGCAGCTCTCACATTCACATGAAAGGGAATCCAATTTGTTTTACCTTGGAGAAATGGGGTGGAATTAGCCCTGTAAATGTGACTTGTAGGACTCTTCGAGTTAAAATGTCTTGTGGAATTTGGTTCTGGTTAGACCTTGGCAGGGCTCTGCTGGCTGCCCTCACATCTGCTTGGCCCAGGGGAGGGTCCTGCTCTTCCTGCTGTTGTGCTCTGAGGTGGCTGGAGATGGTTGTGAGGGCTGGATCTTTTTTAAATTTTTCTTTTTTTGGCAGATCCTGCCACTCAGTGAAGCTGCTTCTGGATGTAGAGCACTGACAGGGGTGTAAGTGTGTGTAGGACTAAGCCCAAGTGCTGATCAGCTGTGCTGTTTAAATAAGCCAAACAGTGCCAAGATCTAAAATGTCATTTTTTTCCTAAAAAGTGTTGGAGTCAGATGGCAGATGTTTCCTGGATTCTGGCTTACATCTTGTACATTTTTTTTTTCTTTTCTGAGAATGGCTCTGCCTGCTGCAAAGACACAGAAGGCAGAACTGATTGCCCTGGACAATGGGAGTTTGGTTGATGAGGGACTTTTGAATTGGGCTCTAAATGAAGTCTGTGAAAACAGTGTTTTGTGTTTCCTGCTGCGTGACTTCTGTCTCTGGGCTGGTTGGTCCCACTCAGGGGGTCTGACTGATTAATTTGGTCCATGTGGCTGCTCTTTTGGGGTGATAAGCATCACATGGTGGGGGTTGGAGCTCGGTGATCTTTATGGTCCTTTCCAGCCCACTCCACTCTGTTCTGTGATTTTGCCTAACAAAATGAGGTGTCTCAGGTTGATAAAGCAGCTCTGTGTCTTCAAGTTACCCATCTCAAAGGCTTCCTGGTTTCAGCTCCCTTTCAAGCACAGAGATGGGGGAAGACAGAGTATTGCACGTGGTTATTGCTGTGCTTCTTCCTTGAAGTTCTTTTTCTTGTTATAAAGGGCATCAAGGACATTGTCCCAGTCTTCTTCACAGCCCTGGTTGAGATGAGAGCTTTAGAAGATGCCTGAATTTAAATATGCCATATTTCCAAGTAGTTGGTGTATGTTGGGTGCTTAGCATGGGTAGAAGTGCTTTACCAAAGTGGGGGCCAGCATCATGGAAATTGCCTGTTGAGTCATGAAGGAGGTGCAGACACCTGTTAGGTGACAGAACAGCTGGAAATAGGAAATATTAGTTCTAGATTAGTATGTGGTGACCTCCCTGTCCTTGGCAGACCTGCTTTCTGGGGTGCTTAAGGTGGGGATGTCCAGAGTTCACAGGGGCAGTGGCAGGAGTACAGGTGGGGCAGCAATGCCCCCTTGCCCCTGCTTATAAAACGTCCAACTTGCTAAGGAGAAGGAAAATTGAATGAAAAAAATTTAACTTTTGAGGTTTGGTCTAGTCCTTGGGGAAGTTTGTGGCAGGTTTTGGCTTGAAGTTCATCTCAAGGTTCTTAGGTTTATTTACACACAGGAGAGCTAAGAGGGTGATGTGTACCCAAGCCTGGGTGCCTGCCTGTTATCTCTCTCTTTTTTTTCTTAATACTGCAGGGCTTTTTGCTGTAAACAAGTTAAGAGTCTCTAATTAGGTTTATTTTACTTTCTGTTATCTTATCTTGCTTCCATTTATCTCTGTGTGTATCCTGGACTCAGGAGTGTGCCAGATAGGCAGGATGAGAAAATTGCTTTGTGGAACAGTTTTGCCTTGTTGGCATCAAAAGTGTGAAGATTTTGGCACCAGTGCAAGAAGAGAGGAGAGCAGCTGAGTTACAGGGGCTGCCACCACCTTGCACAATTCCTTCTCCACATTTATCTTGAGAGAAGTTTGGTTCCTTTCCTTCTCTGAGACAGACAATCCAGATCATCCCTGCTCTGGTGGTTCCCTAATTTCCTGTTTTTACATGTTTTCCCTCCAGGTTTACTCATTTATTTTCTGCTGCTGGACAAATGCTGCCTTCAGGAGCAGCAGGATGAGCCCTGTTGAGTGGCTGGAGCAGGGGGACTAGAAAGGGACTTGGGCTGACCATTCCTTACCCCAGGGATGAACTCTACCAAGATCAGTTTCTGGACACATTAGCATCCTAACTCCTCCAAAAAGCAGAGCTCTGTGCCCTTCCCACAGTATATCCTGCTTCTTCACCAGATTCATTATAAGTGATTTCTTCCCCTGCCCAAATCATGTCCCCTCCCTGCAGTTCCAACCAAGCTGCCTTCTTCAATCCGCCAAGAACATGGAAAACAGATTATATTCTTTCCCCATTCAGCTGTTTTTTTATGTGTTTGAATATTGTGAACATTCCTGGTTCTCCAGAGTACATGGGATTTGTTTCTTCCACCCCAGAGTGCAACACAGAGCTGTTCAAAGCAGTAAATTTCCCTTATTAAAATCCTTTGGGGTCTTCAATATGAAAGAGAAATTGTCAGTTGATGTAAGTGAAAACATTTGGCAAGGGAAGCTCCCAAATAAATAATAAAAAAACCCTCAGAGGAATTTGGAAGAAAAGGTCCTTTAAAGGTTTCCAACTGGTACTTTGAGAGGAGAGACAGGCCTTTTTTCTGGGAGGTGAAACTGTTACTTGCTGTGTTCAGTAGCCCTTCTGAAAGAGATTTCACTGCATTGTGCAGATGCTCAGGGATTACTGTGGGAGGCTGTCACTAGCAGTGAATCCTGGATCATGTCCCACAGGGATGAAATCCCCTTTGTCCTGCTGCAGGAGCAGGACCACGACCACATGGCATCTGAATATCTCCCTTCACTGCTCTGGTGGAAGGTGTCCCTGCCCATGGCAGCAGGGTTGGAACCAGATGATCTTTATGGCCTCTCCCAACCCAAACCATTCTCTGACTGATTCAGCTTGTCTGCTGGGAAATCTGGATAGTTCAAACATTAGCAGGTGCTGTGCAAGGGCAGGAACCCCCTGAGGGTTGTTCATCTCATCTGAATTTCAGGTGTCTGACTTGGACCACTTAAGTCAGTCATCCTTTGGATGTGATTTTTTCTTGGCTTGGTTTAGGCTGGATATTTGGAAAAGGTTCTTTTCCCAGAGGGTGGCTGGGCACTGCAACAAACTCCTCAGGGAAACTCCTTGGTCACAGCACCAAGCCTGGCAGAGACCATAAAGTGTTTGGGCAACACTCAGGCACGTAGTAGGATTGTTGGGGTTGTCTTGTGTAGGGCCAGGAGCTGAACTTTGATGGTTCTGGTGGGTCCTTTCCATCTCAGGACATTCTGTGATTCTCTGACCCTGCAGCCCTGCTGCCACTCTCAAATGTCACCGTGCTGAGATGTGGCACCATCTCCAGTCAGTGTCTGTTACTGGATTTTGGAGAGGCCAAAATCAATCCCAGGTCACTGGGAAAGCAGTGGAATTTATCTCTCCACCACCCAGGACTCAGCATTACATTGGCACACCTGGTTCACTATTCAGGCAGAGGTTTCAAGGATGCAGCATTTTTTTTTGTCTTCCTTGTGTTGATCCTGATTAACCACGCATGCATTGGAGGGAGAAAGTAAGTTCTTCAGGAGTAGCTTTAAGGAAGAGCCCTAGAGGTGCTGGATTTGTGTATGGGTAAGGGACCTCTCCCTACAGAGGATCACTCCAAAGGAAGAAAATCCAGGATGGAGGTGACAGGAGATGAGAAGTGTAAAATGGTGCGAGGAAGCCAATGCTGTGCTTGTACAAAGAGCCAATATTGATACAGATGAGAAGGCAGCACGCTGGAGATAAAGGCAGGGCTGAGACTGACAGCCGTGGGAAGAAGGAAATAAAAGAGATTCTTTATTATATTGCCTGGCTTTTGCTGCCTGTGAGTTAAGAGCCTGGATCTGAATTAAATACCGAGGGAATGGGAGCTGCGTGGGGGGAAGAATCGGATCAGTCTGAGCCACCACTGTGCAGAAACAATGGGCAAGGGATCTGAAACCAGGGAATTTCCCCCCTCCCTGCTCTTTCAAATGCATTTCATAGGATTTTCCTTTGTGCTTCTGCCTGGTGTAATGTCACCTGGTGCCTCTTCTGGTGCTGTTTCCCATCACCTTGTTCCCAGGCTGGCTTGTGGTCCTTGATTTGGTTTCCAGTGGATTTCACACTGGCAGAGGAATTGGAGTACAGTGGTGTGTGCTGCTTGTGTAATGTTGATGATTGCAGGCCAGCCAGTGTGCTACTGTTAACAGTATGGCTGGGGACTCTGTTTGAAGTGTTAATTAGCAGCAATTAATAAGAAGTGAAAAATTAATACCCTGTGTGTCAGCTTTCTTTGCTAGTTAGTTATATCAACACTAAAGCTCAGTGCTATTTTGAGGCTGGTGTTTGCATAAGAGTTTGGTCTTGTTGTCACATGCTGTTGGGAAAATACTGAGGTGCTCTCCTACCATAACTGGTGAACTTGTTATTCCCAAAATAAGCCAAGTAATGGCCTCTGATAGATCCAATTTCCTTGGGATGTGGATGCTCTCAACGTGATGTTTCAAAATCAGTTAAGTTGTCCATAGCTTAAGCAAAAAATACATTAAAATAGAGTTTAAAACCCCAGAAATGTTGATGATGTTGCTGAATGTGCCTCAGAGATTCTGTATTTCTTCCTTTTAGTTGAAGTGGGCTCAAAGCCAGTCCCAGATGAGGCCACTGAGGATGGGTCCCAGTTGTGTTGCTGATACCTTGGGCAGGTTCCTGCTGATTTGCCCATCCACTTTCCATTTCTGATGGGCAGTTCCATGATCCAGGGGTTTGAGTCCCTCTCATGGGTCTGGTGGCAGATCTGGGGCTTGGCTGTGTAAAAAAAAAAAAAAAAAAGCTAATACTGTTGTTGTCTGATTGGGCACCTTCAGCTTTTTGTCAGCTCATAACTCTGTTTTATCAGCATCACAGAAGCATCACAAGATTTAACTACAATACCGAGAGGATTATGCTTCTTCTTGGTATTTATGTTGTTACCCCTGAGCTCTCTTTAAGATGATGGATTTGTTGTGTTTAAATTGATACCTCTGTTTCTCTCCGTTCTTTGAATTTTTTTTTGGTAGACCCAGGTTATCTTCCATCCTTGTCTGGCCCCTGGCAAAAATTAGAACAGTCACATCCCCCCAAGGTTTAGCTTCAGCTGGCATCTCCCCTTCTCTCACATGTAACAAGCTTGATGTAAAGTCCTGATACTTAGCTAATTTATTATTAATGATATTTACAGAAGTGTCTCTATCAAAGGAGAAGTGGGGTTTTTTTTTGACTTTCAGTAAACTGACTGCTTCTAGTTTCATGGTTAATTGAAACTTAATATACACTGGGGATGAGTGATGTGTATGTTCTGAGGTTAGCTGCACTCAGAATACTCGGAGTCTATAATACACTTAATTCATTAGCAAGTCTCATGTCAACAAAGAATAAAGATGTAGTGCTGTAGTGGCCATGGCAGTGGGAAAAGGATAATACACAAGTATGCTGAGCACTCTGTGGAGAGACCAACAACCATACTGCTCTGAGCTGGGTTGTGATCTTCATGTTTTAAAAGACTTCTTTTTTCTTTCATGAGAATATTCCTTTGGGGTGAGGAACAAAAATTTCTAACTTTGCCTGAACAACTTTCGGTCTAGGGTGAATCACCTGCCTTGGTAATTTGCTTCCACCAGTGATTTTCTTGTGAAACACCCATGGCTTTTGCAGGTTTTAATTGCAGCTGTGATTGCTCCAGCAGACAGTCCTACCATGGTCCAGCTAATGGATATGAGGCACTTGACATGCTCCTCATCTTTTTCAGTTCTGATATAACTGCTCACACACATCCATTTCTTCTTTCAAATTACCATAGGAGCAGCTTTAAAAACTGGGAGTGAGAAATCCACAGCAGAATGCTCTCCTCCTTTCTATTTTACAACCATCATATCTAGTCTTCTAGAATATGCCTCCAGAGTAGTAAAAGTTGAAAAAATCCCATATATTTTTACAATCTTATTACATCCTGCTTTGCCTGGCCTCTGGCAGTAAACTTCTTTCCTACTTTTAGTCACACGTTTTGCAGAGCAGTTGGCACTGGAGCTGCCAGCACAGTCCCTCTGTCGTGCAGGATTTGGAGGCTCCTCTAATAAGCAGGACCAGTCCTCCCCATCAGATATTCTGGGCACACACCTTCCCTACTGCCTGGCTTTGCTGTAGCATATCTTGTGTGAATAGCTGGTTCCCTCTGTGCCCATAACCCCAGCTCTTAGTTTCTCTTCTGCAGTCATCCTTTAACACCTCGTAATTCATGGGCATCTCAGAGTTTTACTGAAAAGCTCACTTTGGAGTTGTTTTTAATCTGTTCCTGAAGGTGTATCTCGGGTGTTGCTTGTCTGGTGGCTTAGTGTGGCTGGAAATATAGTTCTCATTTAGTCTGGTGTCTGATGCAAGATCTGATCAGCCTGGGTGCCCTTCCTCATATTGTTTTTCATTTCTATGTGTTTGTATTCAACTTTGAATTTACTATGGTCACTGCTGCTAGAAGAAACTTCTCTGCTAACACAACCCAATTTAAAATCAGCTAGTATTTCCTGCCCTGCATGTTAAAAGTGGTACAGTTACCTTAGGTCAGTCCTCATTCAATAAACAGTTGCAGCCAGCACTGTTTCATGAAGGTATCTGCATTTTGCATGCTCAGTTTTATTTTTTAGAGTCACTCCAGTCTCTTTCTCATGAGTATTTTTACTTCAGTATTTCCTCTGTTTCATTATCACAGATCTCCCCCTTTGAATATTTATGGAGTGAAATACATCTGACACAGTGTTAGTCATCAACAAAAACCCTGGAAATCAGGGGCTGAAATGGCTGGAAAATGGTGCAGATGGTTTTTTAGCATGGGATGTGCTGCTTTGTGGGCTCATCCTTCTCTCTCTGGTAGCACTGGGAGCTGGAGAGAACTTTGAGATGTGAAGCCTCTGGATGCTGTTTATTACCTTATTATCTTCTCTATTGTCATTATTTTTGCTGTTGCTCTTATGATATTATTGCCACTAAGGTCCTTAGTTGTGGTTTTCATCCAACCCCAGCTTCAGGCTGGAGACAAGATGGAAGGATCACCATCAGAGGGTCATAGAACAATTTAGGTTGTAAAAGACCTCTGAGATCTTTCATTCCAACCATATCAGGATGGGGTGACATGAAAACCATTGGGAAAGGCTGAGGGAATGGGATGGGTTGGTGTACAATAAATCACTCATTGTTTTTTTTTTTTTTAATTTTCATTGTAGCTTGTCCTCCTTGCTGCAGGATGAATTAAGAAGGCAAAACTTCTTCCTCTAAGCCATGGAGACGAGGGCATCCTTCATTACCAGCATGAGAGAGACCCAGCAGCTCTCCCCAGAGAAGGATCCCAGCCCAGCCAACGGTGATGGGGAGCAGTTTGATTCAGGTGAGACAGAACAAACATTCAGAAATTTACAGCATTTCTCCTTTGTTTTGACCTTCCCCCTCATTTCCTTCACTATTTTTTGGAGTGCTTCAGGTAAGGGGTCTTCACAAGGAGAGGAGAGCTGGTCACATATTGTCCTTGTGCTCATGACTGGATGCTTTGTAATGCTCTGGGATGGGCTCCTGAAGCTGTGAGGATCTGCTGTGCTAAATTTGGGTGTTCTGTGGTAGATGCAGAAAAGTAAATGCTACCTTCTGGTGATTTTTTATGGAATCAGATGCTTTAACTTCCCGTATCCAGCCTTCGCAGGAGGAGACTCTGTCATATGATGAAAAAGTACATTATGGCTAGAGCTAACCTACTTTCTTTCTGAAGCCAAGCTTTTCCCTGCTTCTCCCTCAGCATGTCAGTAATTTGGCCACTCAGCCTTCAGTTTCCTCACTTCTTGTAGCAGCTCAGTGATTTTCCTGTTTCCTTGGTCACCATGTCCTTGGATTTCCAGAGTGGACATGTCTGGGCTGGTCTAGTCACCACTGGATCTATTTTTATCTGTGGTACAGAGATAGGAATCTCTAAGATGAGATTCAGTTGGCCAACCATAGACTTTTTGTTTTGGGGAATTAGTAGAACTGGCCTGCAATGCCTAAATTTTGATGAGAATAAGGATTTTGATGGCTTTCCCAAGACTGTGGCAGAGGTTTGTGGTTGATCAGGTGTCTGTGTGTCTCTCTCCCCCCACACCTGTTGTGGGAGCATTTCAGTACTCTGTTCACTCAAAAAGTCATGTATGTGTATCTAGGTGCTATAAATAAGATGGCTAAGCAATTTGCCTTAAATACTTTCTCCTATGGTGAATCCTGGGGGAAAAAAAATCAGTGTTTCTAGAGCCACAGGGTTTGGGTCTTCTATCCCTTTTCTTTTCCATAGCTGAACATTCCAGGGGACTGTTAACAGCTGGAACAGTTGCATTTTTATAGTGTCAATGTATGAGCACTTTAAAGCCATTGAGAGGCTCGCAGATAATGACTTGTTGATTTTATTTGTCATCCTGGGCTTGTTTATACATCACCGTATTGTAAACCAGCCAGCCTTGACTCTTTCATTAAGAAAAAGCTCTGGACCTAAGTAGCAATAATTGGAAAGGGAGCTGGTATGTAAAATAGGTTTAATGCCAGATTTATCACCTTTCAGGGTGTCCTGTGCTCCTCAGCAGTTGGGTTTTTGTGATGGATGAGGAGATTTGTGTGCAGCCCTGTTGCATGTGTGTGGGGTTTTGGGTCCTGTGGGCTGGTCTCATCCCTGTGCCACTCTCTGTCTGCTCTGGATGCCCCCCTGCCAGAATTCCAGCAGGGAACAAAGTCCATTAAAAAACCATTTTGAAAACATACAGTCGCTTCAGAGTCCGTTGTGGTGAAATGAAGCAAAATAAACCACTGATGCTGTGATAAATGAGTACTCTGACATTATTTTTACAGACCTTGTAAAAGTAATTTCCTGATAAAGTCTGCAGATAAAACATGGTAGAGGAGCCAGGCTGGTGATGTGTCAGAGAGGAATGAGCTGACAGTGAGGGAAGGCTGCAGCTCTCACTCTGCCTTGCCTCTGGGCCTTGAATCCTCTTTATTTGGGTTTAGAAAGGAGAGATCTGGGTGGTTTTTCATTCAACAGGTGGTGGTGTGAGTTTTGCTGGGCTTCTGAAAGAACCTGTCAGTGACAGTCTCTGTGCTGCCCTGTGGCAGGGTTAATAAAGTTGTGAAGGACTTGATGCGTCCATAACTACCATCTAGTTATTAAAAAGCTTTTTTCCAAATTGTGGAGAAGACTCTGACGCCCCTGGAGCCATTGCTCCTTGCAAGGGCTGGGGATTATGCCCTGAACTGGCTGAAAACCTCTGTGGAATGAATGTTTCCTGTAAGAATGCTGAGGAAGGCTGGAGAAAAGGAGACACATGCTGAAGGAGAGACTCACACAGGGGATTAGAGCAAAAACAGGAATAAAAACAGAGTACACAGGGAGCATCCTGGGCTGAGGGGAAGGGAAATGCTCTGAAATGGAAGTGTCTCACCAGGAGAGAAGAGGGCTGACCTGGAAGTCATGGAATCACACAACTATTTAGGTTGGAAGAGACCTCTGAGAGCTTTGAGTCCAACCATTCCCCCAGCACTGCCAAGAGCACACACTAAGCCATGTCCCCACGTGCCACATCTCTGTGCCTTTTAAATCCCCCCACGGATGGTGACTCCACCACTGCCCTGGGCAGCCTGTTCCAAATGTCCTGTCCCTGTCCTGAGGTGGAGATGCTCTTGGGATTGCTGGAACAGCCCATCCCAACCCCACAGACACGGGTGGATGCAGGGGCAGGGAGGGATGAAGCAGGGGGAATGATGCACTTCAAGCTTTTCATGTCAGGTGCTTCTGACCTTTGGTGGGATGGAGATTGGTTGTGCTCAGGTAAAAAGTTGCTTAAGCAATTTTAAGCCTGGAATGGATAATCATATCTAGCCATCTACTGATGGACTAACATACTTGGTTTTAGAGGCTCAGCCTTTGAAATCTCAGCACACAGCTCTTCTCTGTACCATTAACTCTGCAGGGTTGCGGGCATGAAGGCTGAAAAATATCCCTGCTCATCTAAATTGCCTGCCTGCATGATACAGAATTTTTCCACCAAGTTCCTACCTTGTGGTTAAGTTGTGGCTTATCATTCAGTCAAGGTTGAACAAACCCCTCATTCTGGGTCAGATATCTCAAGCAGAGCCAGCTTCTGAGCATGGAGGTTTTTGCAGCGATTGCAAAAATCAGAACAAAGCCCATTCTTTATTCTGCCATGAATCTGTCTATTTTTGGATTGTAATCATGGAATTGGGTTATTTCTTGCTGAGTTGAAGAGTCATCTGGTAGCCTCTTTATCACTGGAGTAAATGTTGATTTGCATCTCCATATTTAAGAAGATGATTTGAGTTTAGGGCAAGGAGTCAGACTTGATGCAGCACCATGCAAGTGTTTAACAGTGTTGGCAGCTCAGCTTTGAACTCCCAGACAGATCTTTACCCTCTCCACCAGCTCTGTCTCAAAAACCCTCTTCTGATCCCCTTTTTTCATCCTCACCTACCTGGGTCTGGTGCCACAGGCAGCAAATAAAAACTGTGTCTTCCCTTTTTAATAATGAGAGATTCCCCTTGCACAACATAATTTTCTCTGGCCCTGGAAACTGGAGACCTGTAGCAATAATTGCAATAAATTAACCTAGCCTTTTTCTTCATAAAACTGTCTGGGGAGGCTTCTTAATTCAGTTTGTCGTGAGTCACTTTAATTACATCATGACCACACTGATGAATGTTCGGGCAGGTAAAAGGTCTCCCAGAGTTTGCCTGATAAATGCTTATTGCAAAGAGCTCATTGCTAGACTGTAAATATTTTTGCTCTGGGGATGAAACTGGGCTTGCAAGATTGCTTGGGAACGAAATGAAAACAATCAGATTTGGCTGATTTTCTGTAAGTGAAGGAAGATTTATTTTTAATTATTGCTGGGTGCGTTTCAGAGATGGTTTGGGGCCTTGGCTCTGCCTCAGTGTGGTTATAAAGGAAGAAAAGAAAGAGTGGGTCATGTCCAGCACTCGCTGTGGGGAGGGATTGTGTGGGGCAGTGATGTGGATGGGGGAGAGAGGACACAGAACCCCAAATCTGAAGGGGAGCAGGGAGTCAGAAGGCAGTAGGGGTAAGGTGTGGGGAAAGTGGCTGTGCTTGGGGGAAAAGGGGTTTATCTGACATTTATGGGTGCAGTGATGCTGAGGAAGGAGAAGAAGGGGGTTGGCAGGAGTGAAAATGGGTCTCACTCACCCCAAGGGTTGGGGTGTTTGGTCTACACACGGCTCAGCCAACAGAAGCATCTTCTAATTTATCACTGGGCACTGCTGTAATTACAGTGCTGGGGGAGCCACTTTGAGGGCACAGGGACATTGCACCTCGGTGATGGGGGGCAGGCAGCCACCTCCCTGCAGCCAGGGAATCATCAAATGCAAAATGAAAGAGCACAAGTGCCTCTTGCAGTGTATGACAGTTTTGTGCCCCCATAGCCATGGAAGCAGAGTCATTTTTGGTCTCAGTGTTGGCTGCTAAATTCATAGTTAGAGCTGGTCAAAACACAGATCCTTAAAGCAAGCTTTCTGTTTTCCCTTCTGTTGATGTTTATACTGGTTGCTATTCTCACCCTGAACTCTTTGACACAACTTTTGCCTTCTTTGGCTGTGTTTTAGGCTGCTTTTCTTTCTTTCATTTTTTAATTATTTTTTTTTTTCTTTTGAACAGATGAGGGCTCCAGCATTGAGGAGGCAGACTTCAACTGGGATGAGTTCCTGGAGGAAACAGGAGCCAGTGCTGCTCCCCACACCTCCTTCAAACACGTACGTGCTCCCTCTGAGCCTTGTGGCTGTTGTACACGTTCCCTCTTCTGCTTTTCAGGGGCTTCCTGGGGAGCTGTAGTGGAGTTTCCCCATTTTGGGGAGAAATTGTCCCTCCACACATGGGACAGCCTGAGTGGGAATAGCCCCCAGCAGGTGTTAGGTGACCTTGGTGTGTTTGCTCACAGATTGGAGTTCTGTGTCTGTGCCACTCCCTTATCCTCTGCCTTTGCATTGAATTTTCCATTTTTGAGGGGTTGTGTTGCTCTCCTTTTGCTTCTAATGCACTCATATTTTCTCTTCACCTGTTTTCCCCTCTACATTCATTGTTGTCTGTGCCAGCCTGCAGAGATAAATCTCACAAGAGTGTTGTGGTTCCCCAAAGCTCCTTTTAAGCCTGATTTACTGACTGGCAGAGTCACTCAGCACTAGAGTTCAGTGTGGCTCGTAGGAAACCATCTCTCCTGCCTGGAGGTGCTGTCTCAGAAGTGTGGGACATAGGCAGGTGGTGCTTTTCCTGGGAAAAACATGAACATGGAGCTGTGGCAGTGACAGGTCTGTGCTCTGCTCTGTGTTAGCACCAGCAGCTTTTGATGGCACCTCTGGAGATCACCTGGTCAAGCCACCTTTGTCACCAGGTAATTTTGTGGCTTGTTCTTTAGGGCTAAAGGAGCTGCCAGGTGGAAAATCCTCTTTTATCTAGTCTGAAAAACCTCCATTCCCTATTTTGCTTTTGTTTTAACAGCAGTTAACCCAGAGTATTGCAGGATGAAGGACCATAATTCTCTATACTGGAGATTTGCAGGGCAGAGCTTATTGTGGAGTTTATTCTTGATCCAGCAGCTGCTTGGAGAGAGCATCTTGTCCCAGATTTCTGCTCCAGGCTCAAAGTAGAAAGTTTAGTGCTTCATGAAGCCCTAAAGGATGTCTTCAGTTGTGTGGAGATGCCCTGCTGATCCTGCTGACTTCAGTGTCTCACAGCACCTCAATCCTGGAAATGTCAGTATGGAACAAATTGGTGCTGGGAACAGCCCAAACTTGAGCCTCAAACATCTGGCCAAAAACCTGAAAGCTGTTGGAGGAGGTTGTGTTATCTGTCTGAGTCTCCTCTTGATGTGATTTCCAGACACAAGTCTCTTGGCTGCCAGAGTATCTTGTTGGTGTTACGGTGAGCACAGGGAGAAAACCAACACATGAATCAGGCTCAGGTGCTTTGAGCTGCAGCTGCCAGTCTGTACTGGGAGGAGGCCAGGAGATCCAGTTTGTACTGGGACATGGGCCATTCTGTAGCCTGGATTATTTATGGGGACTCAGCTGAGTAAAGCAGTGCATGCCACAGACCACCCCCAGTGTTAGACCATGTCCAGAGATCCCTCTCAATGTTCTGTGACTCTGGGTATTGATTCTGCTGGGAGTGCCCACACAAGGAAAGGCACATGGAGTGCAAATGATAAAAGAGTTTGGCTGGGCAGCCCTTGGAGTCAGAAGCTGGAGTTGGATGAGTGAGGGACTGCTGATGGACCAGAGGAGTGTTTTTTCAGCAGTTTGGCATCCCCACATCTGTGAAATCGTGACCATGTTATATGTGTCTTCATAAATAAAAGAGTCATTTAAAACTGCCATTTCTATTGGAAAGCAATCAGAGACAAGCTTACCTAGAGTTATAATCCCTCTGGATTCAGTAGCTAATAAAGTTCTAAGAAACCTGTGACAACCTGTCCTTAAATATCTCCTGAGGAGTGATAGGTTACATTTTGGATGGTTTTGTGAAGACAAGGCTGGCACCTGACCAGTGCACTGGCATCCATCTCTTTATCAGCAACAGCTAGAGGCATCCCCACTGGTCCTTGGAACACAGGTTGTGCTACAGCAGGCCCTGGTGTTCATCAGCAGTGTCCCAAAAGAGATGCACCCACATCTCCAGTGTCCTAAGGCAACTTACAGGTGACCTCCCACTGCTGAGATAAGTTGAAGTGACATCTCCATGGAATGGCTGAACAGTAACCCAGACAATTTACATCCTTCAGGTCATACCTTGTTTTCCATGGTGCTGGGAGGGGGAATTGGTTGAGGCCTGAGCTGCTGAGGATGGGTGCAGTGGAAATTCTCTCCTTGGTCTGCCTGGTACAGCATTCAGCCCTTGATGCTTGTCAAACCCCTAGAGGTGCTTTAGTGCTGTTATGTGACTAAACATTGTAGTTGGGCTTTACTCCTGGAGGTGATTTGTACCTGCCTGTCTGTGTCCTGTGATTTGCCTGGTGGAGCTGTGCAGTGGGAAATGAAACTCCCTTTGAGTTATGCTGACTGTATCCAAGGCATCAGTGACATTTAGGGATTGAAGAGGAGTGCCAGCCTTTCTTGGATGTAGTACACCTGAAGGCACTACTCCTGCATTTGGGAGCCTCTGGGACTTGCATGTTGGGATATGAGCCAGTGAAGTAGGAATGGAGCTGCCTAGACAGATGGAGAAGGAGGTGGTTGGATTAAAAACCACAAATCAGCTCATGTCCTGTCACAGGGCTGCTCTTTAAGGGCAGCATTTCCAGGGAGGGGAGGGGATCTCCCAGCAGAAAAAGTAACGCCACCATTCCTTTCTCATTTTGCAAGGTTGAAATCAGCCTTCAGAGCAGTTTCCAGCCAGGGATGAAACTAGAAGTGGCCAACAAGAGCAACCCAGACACCTACTGGGTGGCCACCATCATCACCACGTGCGGGCAGCTCCTGCTGCTGCGTTACTGTGGCTACGGGGACGACCGCAGGGCAGACTTCTGGTGTGACGTGATGACAGCAGACCTGCACCCCGTGGGCTGGTGCACGCAGAACAACAAGGTCCTGATGCCCCCAGACGGTGAGTTCTGCCTGCTCCCTTGGCCTCATGCTCTGGGATTGGGCTGTGGGTTCTCCTCCAGGTTTCTGGTTGCTCTGGGATGGGTACTCCAGGTCCTCGGCTGCTGTTGGGTGATGCGGGCAGGGTCGTGTCCCCACAGGATTCAGTTTGCCAATCAGCCTCCAGCAAAGGCGTTTTTGCCCTATTTGGTGACAGCAGAAGGCACTTCCATAGGGAGATGTCTTTTTACTGCTGAACTGTAATGCTGTGATTTTCACTTCGGGGAGAAAACTGTCCTGTTCGTGTAGGAAGGAGGGGTGAAATTCAAGAGTGAGAACAAACTAAAATAAGCAAGATCAGCTTGAGTGTAACCAAAACGAGAAGCTGACTTTGCATTCCAAAGTGCTTTGCCCTGAAAGTTTAAAACCTTCCATCACCAGACTCTTGCAGCCCTTAATTCCAGTGGTAGATCAGTGTAATTAAAGATAGCAGAATTTGATCATTATTCATTAAGGCATGTCCTGATTGGCGGCTCTTAAGTGCACAGAAGCTGAATGGAAGTGTTGTAGGTTCCTGAGTGGCCCATGTGGAGCAGTTTGTTAATAATACAATTTGATCCCCAGTGTATAAGAATATAAATATATATATATATGTATATATAGGCTATGTGCATCAGCAGAGCAGCTGTGGTGTATCCTTGCTACTACATTGCTCCAAGCAGAGGCATATTGTCAGTGTTGCTCCTGACTATTCCTGCCACATATCCCATTTATTCTGGATCAAGGGAAGAAGAGTATTCAGCCTCCAGCTTGTGCATAGATTTAAGGAAAGTCTCATTTAAGGGTTCTGCTGCTGAAGCTATTCTTTCCCTTTCTGCTAAGTGTGGCCATTGGAAACAGTGCATGTGCCAGTTGTGTGCCATGTGGGAATTCTTCTGGAGTAAGTGTTCCCTGACTTCCTCCTGAAGTGAGCTGTAGACACAGTCTTTGAATCAAAGCTGACATTCCTGCCTTGCATATGCCCAACTGTGAGCTAAACTTGTCTTTTTGTTCTGGTCTGTGTGTTTTGAATAAACACAAGATTGATTGCTTAAAAAAAAAAAAAAAAGAAGTCTTGAAGATAAATACGGCTGAGAAATCTCTTGGCTTAGTACCAGTAAATCAAGCTGATGTGAGAGGGCGTGAGGTATTTTATTTTATTGGCCTCTTAAATGACATTTTATTATGTGGATTACAATCAGCGTTACCAGAAAGGTGTACAGTGCTACAGACTAAATCTCAAATGTGAGGGTCGGGGGGGTAAGAGAATTTACTGAATGTCATAATAGAAAATAAAAATTCCCTTTATAACCTGAGGCAGCTGATTTTCAGGGATCTGTTGGAATTTGCCCTTTGGCTCGTGGCCACTCTGTGTGAATTGCCTTGCTTGAATGACTGCAAGTGTGCAGTGTGTCCTACATCCTTTTTTCTCTGGTGGGTGATGTAACTGTACACCAGGTGTTCAGTGGGGGCAACTTCCCCGTTAGTTCGGAGGGATTTTTTTATTTTCCCATTCCCAATAAACTTTGTTGAATATGTCACAGCATAATTTTCAAAAAGAATAAATTAAATGCATGGCTTGTGATTTCAAAAGAGATTTAAGCATTTAAGAGCTTGTCTCGTATTTTGGAATGAGGCATCTAAAATGCCCAAGAGGATCTGAGCCTTCAGGACTTAAAGAATCATAGGACTGGTGCACTGGTAAATGAGAAACTGATGTTCTCTGTGAACTCTGTGGAGATTTTTTTAAACCTCTTTATTTTGTTGTCAGAGTTTAGGGAGAACCAAAAACCAGCTTTAAATTGCACGGACCCAGCTCTGAAGGCATCAGTTCTGCACATCTCGATTACAGTGACTGTGTCTGTTGGTTTGACCGTGCAAACAAACAGCATGGCTGGGGCTGGTTGTTTGTCATTAGGCTGTGATTTTAATCAGGAGCTGAAGGCTTTGGTTAAAAAAGCAGAGGTGCCAACATGGACTTGTTTAACAGCCAGAATGACAGCACTGGGACAATGCTTTCTTTCTGCTCACGAGTCAGGTTGGACTGATGGGTGCTCATCTCGTAAATGTGACACCAGACGAGAATGGTAGAGTGATGGGACAAAGAATTTCATTAGATGGGAGAGAGATGCAACAAAATGGGCTGGTTCAGTTCAGCAGATCAATAGAACTTGATTTAAAGTCCAGCAGACACAGAGCTTTTAAGAGGCGGCTGCCAAATAATTGTAGTTTATGATCCAAATCAAAGGAAGTTGATTAATTTGCAGACGGCTGCTCCGTTATTTATGGGGTGATGTTAGTTGCATCATGGTGCCTGTGGCCTGTGAGTAAAATGTCAAGTCATGTTCTGTCCTCCTGTGACGTGATGCTGCAGTCACCAGATCAGGAATACCTGAAGTGGCAATAAAATGTCTTGGTTTATGGCAGGATGCTGTGAGTGCACGTGTGCCTGTGAGCTTCACGCTCCAACCCCCTCCTTCACAGGAAATCAAAGGAGTAAAATTGTAGTTACTTCAAGCTTTGCCATTAATTATATTTTTCTCATTACAAATCGGTGTGTAATTTGAATTGCAAACTCAACTATCCTGGCAGAATAGATCTGTTTACCATTCAAAGCAAAATGAAAATTATTTAAATTAGTTAATATAGAACTCATTTGAATGAATTGGATGTTTATTCATGAACTAGTTGAGGCAAGTGTGAAGCTGTCCTTATGGTCTGTAGCTTTGGCACTGATCAGCTCTAATGTCACGTCCTGGGACAGAGATTTCTTCTTTATTGCATATTAACTGTAGTGTAAGCAGTGGGTAACTACATAACTACAGCCTGATGTAGCTGGGTATGAAATTTTCATCCTTCCTGACAAGGCCCTTCAGCAATTGTAATTCATATGAGGAAGAGCAACCTGCTTCCAAGTTCACTGGCAGGGGCAGCGCTGTGGTGGTGTGGGAGGCTTTGTTTCCTGCACTGTAAGGGTGAGATGTAGGATAGATTTTCCATCAGTTAGTTAAAATTTCCCCATTATATCAGCCTGCATTGAAACAGGGATAGCATTTATCCCCCTCCTATGTCTTACCCAAAAACCTTCTTCCTCCTCAAAGTGCAGTTGTTTATTGCCATCCTCATCCCTTGGACTGAGCATCCTTCATCCCTTTTACCCACTGGGCATTAAAAATTTAAGCCTAACTAAGCCTTTCCTGACTAGTGAAAGGAAAAGAGGTTTCCTGTTCATTTCCATGTGCTGTTTTCCTCTGTTGGTGACAGTTGAGTTCGTGGACACATCCAGCACCGGGCGCAGGAGCGGCGTGGAGAACCTGACAAGTGTAGTAGCTAAATTATGCATTGTGAAAGAGCAGGGATGTCCTGTGATTGACACTCAGGGGTTTCTGTACAGATTGCAGATTTCCAGCTGAGCTGACAGAGCCCAGGCTCTCCTGGCACTGTTGTAATGCATTCTGGAATGAGCTAAAGACACTGGATGATGGGATTGTTTTGTACACTTTGAATTTCAGCAGTGGCTCTGCTTTGATATTATTGACAGGTGGAAATTCAAACAGGGCATTTCTGTGTGCAGATTTGCGAGCTGGAGGCTGTGGGGATGGAAAGAAGCACAGCAGGGAGAGAACCAGGTCTATGTTTTGATTTTGTGGGGGACTGGTGCAGATGGGGAAAACTCTGAACACTGGCTGTACCTGGTCTTGGTGACCAAGAAGATCAATCACACTGTGATTCTGTGTAGGAAAGCAGCTTTTAGTTCCCTGTTGCATCAATGCAAAGAGGATTAAAGTTCAGAAGTCTGATCCTGGCTTGAAATCATCTTCTCCTTCATGGTGCTGAGCTTGATAAAGTTTAGTCATCAAATATACAATTAATTTTGCCTGCCCAGGATTTCTGTGAATGCAAATACCATCATTTGGTCAGTATTTGAGACAGGTTTTCTTGTGGCTCTCAGGTGAGATTAACTCCTATCCCAGATGTAGACCAAAGGAGGGAAATTTCACTGTGGTTCCAAGTGCTGGCTCAGATTCTGGGCAAGATATGGCTGAAAAGGGAGATAAAACTTGTGCCACGGCATATTGGGTTGCCTTCAAATGCCAACTTACTGCTTTTTTTTTGTTTGGTTGGTTTTATATATTATCATGTGGATCTATCAGAGAGGAAAATCCTTCTCTTTGAGGTCAGCAGTGTAAAGGAGGGGAGAAATCAATCTGGTTGGCCTTGGTGAAATTTACAGCAGGATGATTCTGAAGATGGTCTGCAGTGTTGCAGGTGTGCATTTGATGTCACTCCAAGGCACACAGAATGCTTTTTTGGGGGTCATAGCTCAGGGTGGTGGTGATGTGTCCCATGCCCTTGGCTCTCAGCATCGTTGTTGGAGCTCCCTTGCTGAATGCAAAGTTTGTCCATGGGCTCTTAAAAGAGGGACACAGAGATCAGAGATAATGTTTCTGACAATGGATGAGAGTGTTCAGAGATTCCCTTTCAGAAAATACAGTTATGGATATAGTTGGGGTTTTTTTGTTTCTTTTTTTTTTTTTAATGAAGTCATCTTCTCCCTGGTGATCTCATCCCAGAGGAAGTAAAAATTAAACTGTACTTACAGGAAGAGGGATTAGATGGGCAGGGCAGACTTCTCCTTTTGCTTTTTTACTGGTATGGAGAGCAGATCTGGCCCCAGTTTAGCTCTTTCACCTGAAATATTACTTCCTAAGAGCTTGAGGCTGGAGAAAATAAGTAGGCATTCACTGAGCTTATGCTGTTTTACATCAGCTAAGAACTGGGCCCTCGAGCCAAGTAAAATGAAACTCAGAAATCTTCTTTGGCAGGTTGCACTGTCAAAGCCTGTGGGTGTTTCTAAAGCAGTATACAGGGCTGTTTCTTAAAATCTCTGCCCGATATTTATCCTATTATTCCATCAAAACTGAGTTTAGACTAACCTAATGTAAATAGATGGCAGGATTTCTTTATTTTAAATGCTGCAAATGACTCTTAGTACAGTGTTTTATGTGTGCTTTTCAAGTTGACTTTAGCAGCCTATTAATTATGCAGGGATGACGTTAGCATAAATAACTAGTCAGCAAATAAATGTCAATTAAATATTCTATTAGCATAGTAGGCAGCTTTATGCATTGGCATAGAACATTTAGCAGATCATACTTAATGAGCACATAAAAAAATAGATTTTTTTTTCCCCCCTTAGCTCTCCTGATGATGGCAAAGGAGAGGAGAGGAGGTAAAAATGCTGGGTTTGGCTGAAATTTGCTGCAGTGGGAGGCAAGTCTGTTGATTCTGGTGTATCTTGGGAGTTTCCAGGAGCTGGAATTCATTGGAGCATGTCATGGCTTGGCATTTCCTCCCAGCCCCTTGTAGCCCCTTGCAGACTTGCTCCTGAGAAAAACATTTTTGTTCCAGCACCCTCTGTAGTTTTCCTTCCCTCCCTTAACATGACTCAAATCCCTCAGCCTGGGATGTGAAAATTCAGAAGTCTGCTCGTGGCCTGAGTGGCATCAGGATAATGTTGTCTTGATAGGGAAAATGCTCTTTTCACTGCGGTGCGAAACTGCAAATCTTTTTCATGTGCTGCTGGTTTAGTTACTTCCAAAAGACTTAGTATTGCCCAAGTGAGGCCCTTTTGGGGTAAACTGAGCATAACAACCCCCCCACGTGTCTTTTGGGAATGTAATTAATTGTTGAGCTCCTGTGTAAATGTGGCACAGCCTGGGTCAGGCTTTGCAAGGAGTTTGAGTTGCAGACTTTATCAAATGCAGAGGGTTTTGGTCATCTCCAGGTTTGCTGGGCTTGAGGTCAAAATTTTCTGTTTGATTTTCCTTTTAATATAATTTTTCTGGTCCAGAGGCATAACTGCAGAGAGCCTTGGAGGGATGAGATGCTGGCAGGTTTATTAGGTGGAGTGGGGAGTGGATGATTTATCCTGGTATTTCAGTTGTGAAACTCAGACAAAAAAACCACCTCCTGAGTGGGAAATGTGAGGTGTGCAGTGCTGTGGCTCTGTGAGTGATGGAGAAAACTGAGGGGAAAAAACAGTGTTTGGTTCAGCACAAGTGTTCTTGTTTGAAGTGTTTTGGGAGTGCAGTAGAAGTACTCTTGGGATGTGGACTTGGCTCTGCAGGGATCCTGCTCAGGTACCTTGGGGCCTTGGGGCACTCTCAGCTCTCTGCTAAGGGCAAAGTTTTCCATGAGGCCAAGTCTCATCAGCTGGGGTCACTCTTCTTGCTTCTCTTGAGTATCTGGTGGAGCTGGCTTAGAAAATTTCCTTTTTCCCCTTCATGAAACCATAAATTCAAAGCCTCTGCTTTGTACTCACCAGTATTTTCCTTCAGGAAAAAGTCAGCGTTTTTCCTCTCAGAAACATCAGGGTGACTGTCTTTGGGTTTAAACCCAAAAACTATCTTGAGCTGAGTTGCAGCAGACTCAGCACCCCAACAAAAAGTGGTTGATGGTTCTTCCTTGCCCTTTTGCCTGGGTTAGGTTTTGTCTCAGGAGGTTTTGGCCTTCTTTGTGCATTTATCTGGAGATTCTTCTCCTCCATGCCCCATGAGATGCTCTTGTGCCTGGGGAGCCCAGCCCTTGCTGAGGATCAGGCATTTGAAGAACTGAAACCGTGCAAGATTGTTTAGTTTTCCAGTGGAAAAAGGAAAGCCCAGAGCTCACACATGAAATAGGCTCTGTTTATTAAAAGCCAGAAAAGAAACACACTTTTATCAAAACCTAATTTTCCAGTAAGAAGCCGTTTCAGCAGAAACATGCCCAGCAAGCCTAGTTATCAGGGACAACAACATCTGCTTATACTGTATTTATATTTATTTATGCTCACAAACAAATGGAGGAAGGGAAAAAGGAAGCAGGCCTGACCAGAAAGCCTGTGGTCCAGCAAGGCAGGGTTGTGTGCAGTGTCTGTGGGCACCAGAACTGCTCAGGAACCTGCAGTGCCTGTTCAGCACCTGTATTTGGGTACCTTTTTTTACCATAGAACCCAAGAATGGTTTGGGTTGGAAGGGATCTTACTGATCATCTTATTTTAACCCCTGCCATGGGCAGGGACACCTTCTATAGAGCAGAGTATTGCTAAGGATAACTTGGAAAATCAAATTTTGCCTACACCTAGATGAGATATCAGTGCAAATCCTTAGAGGGTTGACAGTTTCACTGATGCAGTTGACCCTTAATACAAACCCTGGATTTTTGCAGATTTCTGGGTGGAAATACTTTTAATCTTTAGCTGTAGTCTGTCCTTTTTCCCGTACTGGACTGAGTCGTGTAGTCAGCAAACCTTGTAAAAAAATATTACTTAGTTTTACAGCTAACACCGAGGATAATGCAGCACTGTTCACTCTAGTGTGTTATTAACCCAGCTCGGAGCACTGGTTTAATCTGGAGGTTGGCTGGCAGCCAAGGGAGGGTTCAAGAAGTGGTTTTCCAATGGGTGAGGTTTGAAAGCATGGACTCAGACATGGCCCTTCTGAAGTGAATCCACTCTCTGCCTGCTTTTCCCTTGCTTGGGTGGACTCTCTGTTCTGACTTTTGTCTCCACATGCTGCTGCCTTCCTCCACGAAGGAGTGATGGTGCCATTCCCACAGCAGCTGGGTGGTTTGCAGCATTGTGTGGGTCCCTTTTGGGTGCTGCAGGGAAGGCTGAGCAATGAATCCTGTAATGATTGAAGAAGCAGCACCTTGTGTACAAGCAACAGTGGAGCTGAGGATCCAGGGATATTGCAATGAAAACTGAAAGCCTAATCCTTTTATAAACAGTCTGGAGGGGGGAGAAGGAAAAGCAGTGATTTTCGGGGACTTTGACAAGTTATAAATATATCCTGAGTGAAACCAATAGTGTGGAGCTTTATGAAAGATTTAATGAATGAATATTTCATGCCCACATGGTGCTTCTTCTGTAAAGTGTGCTGTTGGTAAAAAGCAATAAACAAAGAACCTCCTTCAGGGTTTGTTTGGGCTTTTAAATTAAACTAATTTAATCAACTTTTTCAGTCAAGCTTGATATTAGTTCGTTTCTGTACACAGCACTGTACTCGGTTCTGTTTGTTTTCTCCTGATACCTGTTCCGCTCTTTGGAAGATGCTTGAATATCAGAGAATGATTCATTTCACCCTGCCTTTGTGGTGCATCTGGGTTTTCAAGGCAGAGAACTCCTGACTTTTTCCTTTCCCTAAAACCTGAGGAGCCATCCATCCTGTACCACCACAGCTGGAGGTGTTTCAGGACTCCACCTGAAGTCATTATCCAGCAGGAAAATCACTTGAGCATGCTGGTCATTTCTGATTGTAAACAAGTAGGATTTTTGGGGTTTTTTTTGGCTTTTGGAAGCCTTCAGCACCCAGTTTACTGCTGCTTGAAGGACCAGAATTAGCCCAAAGTGCTCTGGAGCCTGGCCCCATATGGCCAGCAAGGCTTGGACAGTTCTGCACTGGATATCAGAGATTTATGCAGGGGATGGAAATTCTCTTCAGGCTCTTGGCTAGGCTGGGGCTTGGGTGTGCTGGTGAAGTTTCTTTTTGGTTGGCAGTCATGACAAATGGCCAGGAGGAAATCAGGGTATGTGTTAGCTCTGTGTTCCATGTCTTTTGCAATAATTTCTAAAAAATCTTTGGGGATGTGATTTCTCCTTGGGAACAGCAGGACTGAAGCCAGTTGATGTTTTCACAGCTGGACCAGCAAGTGAAAAGCAAATGAGGCAAGTAGGGAGATGAAAGCAAGGGTGATTGGAGGGGTAGAGCTAACTTTGGGAAGGCATCAGCATGAGCTGGGGATCCTCTCAGCCCTACACCTTGCATGGAGTAAGGCATTTCTTTGCTGCTTTTGTCATGAGAAGGTGCAAAGATGCTTTTTTTTTTCTCTTTTTTTTCTTTTTTTTTCCCCTGTGGAACCAGTTGATTTTGTAGTGGGCAGCTTTAGGAACTGAAATTTATCCCTCTTGGGTGGATGGATTATGGCCCCATCAGGTTTCTGCTACATATGAGCAGGGCTTTGTATTAGAAGAGAGGTTGTGTTAGAAACTGATGGAATTTTGCTTCTCCAAACCCACACAGATCTGAGTTCCCTTTTTTTTGGTAGTGTTATTAGGCAATGTTTGAGATTCTGTCTCTACAGATCAAGGCTCAAGCCCCTTGCACAGCAAAAGAATTAAACTTCAGCAAATACTGATGCAACAAAACTCCTTGGAAGTGATGCTGAGCAGCAGCAGCTGATTTATCCAGCCCAAAATGTTGGCAGAACCAAATTCTGCAGCAGCTCCTGACCCCCTGCAAGGAAAGCTCATTTCAGTGGGACTCAGGCTCTGTTCAGGATGCTTGGAGCACTTGAGGTGAGCAGTGGAGACCCCATGGCTTTGCCTTCTGTTGCTCATGATTCTGATCACAGCCTGCAGCCTCCACCGTCACCAAACCATTGGTTTTGAGGCTGATGTTTAGTGCAGGTTGTGCTGGAGAAACAGTGATAGGGCAGGAAAGGAGTGATTGCAGCTTGGGGCAGAGACTGTGAATGAGAAACTGCATTTCTAAGGAAATACTGCAGGAAAAGGCTGTGAGCAGACACCAGACTTCTCTGAAAGTGGAGATTTCCTCCTTCTTTAGCAGTGAGTGCAACAGGGTGGGTTTTTGGATGGTACCTTTGAGACCATTTCAGAAAAAAAATTCCCTTTGACAATTCTTGCAAAAAACTTCTTCCATCCAGTGAATGAAAAAGCAGACTCCTTCTCCCAAAATGTTTAAGTCCCAAGATGGAAATTATTTCATAATCAGCCTCTGTGAGGCTCCTTAAAAATAATTTAAAAAAAGTTTTAAAAACTGCCAGCCCTGTTGCTTTGAGTTTAACCAGTGTTTGACATCATCCAGCTCCTTGGTTCAGACCATGTGAATATGAAATAAAATGCAGAAAATTGAGTATCTGTTCAGTATTGAACAGAAGAATTACAGCCCCATTTGTAGGCTTGGTGTGTTGTCGCTGAGGAGACTACAGTGTCATTATTCAGGCAAACACCACTGACATGTGCACCTTGCTCATGGCTCTGGAGATATCCACACGTTGAATATCCAGCAGTGAATATCCACAGTTCTTCTTCCACACTCACACCACGTCCTGGGACATCTGCTCTCAAGCTGTGGAGCTGAAAAGCCCAGAAACCACAGAGAAATGGGAGGATTGACCCTGAAAGCATAACAGTGGGTGCAGACCACTCATTTTTGTAATTGTCAAGTTAATTAATGTCTGGCTAAATGCATTTTTAATGAAATGCTCTTAAAAATTATTAGTTTGAGAGATTTTTAAATAGTCATTCTTGATAATTGAATTTAATTTCCCTTCCCCAGTCTCCTGTAATTTTCCCCAGAGGAGTTCTGGAATGGAAATGCCACCTCAGCTGTAAGACTAGACTTAGGTAGTTAATGATATAATAGGTAAAGCATGGTCAAACTTAGTTAATCTCTATTGGAGACATCTGTGGAGACGTAAAAAAACCCTGTGTCTCTTATATTCTAAGTTAGAAACAGTTTTGGGTGTTTAGATCAGAGAAGGAGGTGATATTTTTGGTGCACTGGATAGGAACTGGGAAAGGTGAGTAGCACAGGAGATTTGATCCACAGCATGCAAAATTGAAGTACACTTTTCTGCAGTGTACCTTTTTTGATCAGTTTGAATATTAAATTATGCTTTTTAGTCCTGAGCTGAGGGAGGATTTTCTGAGTTCTTTTAGGCCAAGGACAAACCAACATGTCCAGTGCCACGTCTTCAGCAGAGCTTTCCTTCAGGGGCACCTCGGATTTGTGAGGAGCAGGCACGGAATGAATTTGGGAAGCTGCTAGTGGCAGATGCAAGCACCAGCATGATCCTGGGCCAGCTGTGACTTGCACTTGATTTTTCCTTCATTATGCATGATAATGTGGGCTCCCAGTCACCGTGGAAAGGGCTGGATTCCTGAAGCAGGCCATATGCTCCTGGAGCCCGTGGAGGTGGCTGATGATACAGTGTGGAGGTTTAAGGGATGCTCCTATAAAGCATTTTCCTGATGACAACTGAAAATCAATTCTTCTAATCCAGATTCCAAATTCTGGGTCAGTTCTGGCCCTTCTGCATGACCACTGGAGAACTTTTGCTCTGAATTCTCAAATAGTCTGTTTCTATGTCTCTGTGTGAGTGCTCTCGCTTCCATTTGATTTTGGTCACAGAAGGAATAAAACCCAGACCCACAAATGAGCTTAAGGACATGCTGAAACCCATCCTGATTGATGGTTTATTTTGTCTTGTGAGGCAGAGCATCCACCTCCTGCATTTGTAGCTAAAAAAAGCTTTTTTTCCCCACGCTGTCACTTGGGAATGAAGAAACGAGGGGAAAGTCAGCGTTTTTAAGTGTAAAAATGTAGCTACTTCCTAAAGTGCTGGAGTTGATGTAGAAGATTAATTATATCCAAGGGAAACCTTTCCAGATCCAGGAAGTCATCCTGCTATGTGTTGTACCAGTTTTACTGAAGAGACGCTGCCATGATGAGTACAGAACCTAGAGGGGAGGAAATCCTGCAATTCTCCTGTGCCAAACAACTCTGGGAAGGTCAGTGAGGAGTCCCTGCCCATGTGAAGCATCTACACCCTGAATATTCTGACTGCTGAAATTACCTCTTCCATAGATTCCTGCTTTGCTTTGAGCAGTTCTGCTGTTGACCTTGACCTTTTCAGCAGGTACATCTGTTGGGAAGGCCTCTTCATGTAGAACGTCTAAATTTATTTAGAAAGAAGCCAGAAAACCTTAAGAGGAAGCATTGTACGATGAAGATGAGATTAAGGGTTCACAAGCCAGTTGAATGAACCGTGGCTCTGCACTAATATTTGATTTAGCAGTGGAGGTATTTAGGTTCACAAGGGAATCATCATCTCCAGTCAGAATATCCCAGGTTGATGGAGAAGATGAAGTTTTCTAATTCAAAGGAAATTTAGAGCACTGTGAAAAGCTGCTCCCGTTTCAGGTCCTGTAGCACATTGTTATTCTGACTTCACACATTGCCTCGCATAATGTTCCATGTTGATCTCTGATTCAGATTTAAACTCTTCAAAGTTTCAGGGGATGTTTTTGATCCTGGGATTTATAGTTCAAGCCCCTTTTTCTGTTTCCAAGTGAAGAAAACACATGTTTAGCAAGCACAAAATGAGCCTTGATGGAGCATTTCTTTGATGGTGTTGTGATGATGGTTATGAATTTGCATTTTGCGCATAGGACGTTGAGCACCTCATGGGGCCTGGCTGTGCTTTGACTGTACCATTAATTTTGGGAAGGATGCATGATGAATGTTCATCAGGCCCTGCAGGTTCTGATTTGTGGTGCTCACATCACACAGCCGAAAGGCTCCGGAGTGATTAAACGGGATTCAGTCATTAGGAGCTGGCAATACAAATGTGATTAATTACAGAACACACTGTAAATTGTGAAATGAGTTTGATGGGTTTTTTTTTTTTTTTTAAAACATATGTTTCTACTTCATGGGGTGTCAGAAGTTGGAGTCGTGGTGAATGAGGCTTGTTTGCTATTTCCATGATAATTTGGGAGTGTGCTGGGTCATGGGAATGGTTCGCTTTCCATTGTTGTCCCAAGCTCTGGGGGTAAGCAGTGAGATTTGGGGAGAGTCACAGGCAAATCCTTAAATCAGACCTTACATCTTGGAGCCCACAGCCAGCCTGTTGTACTGCCCAAGGTGTATCCTTTGAAGGCCTTTTAATAAATACATACTTTATTCCTTCAGCTCTGTCCAGCCTCTGTTTCAGGCCAGCCTCTTTAAACAAAATTTCCTCACTAACTCAAGCACAGTGGCACCAGCCTCCCCCCCGAGTCCTGACAGAGTTTTCCAACAAAGAATCTGTTTTGCCTCTTGCCTCTGGGGTGCATCTTTGTGCTGGGAGTGTCAGGCTGAAACTAGCAATGGCTTGCTTTTCACTTTGAAATCACTGCTGGTGAAAAAAGATAAAAATCTGAAACATACTGCCCAGGGAAGTTGTGGTTGCTTCATCCCTGGAAGTGTTCAGGACCAGGCTGGATGGGGCTTTAAGCTACCTTGTCTAGTGGAAGGTGCCCCTTCCCACGGTAGGGGGTTGGAACAAGAGGATCTTTAAGGTCTCTTCCAGTCCAAACCATTCTATGATTCTAAAAAAAACTCCCCTAATTTTAAGCATTAAACAAAACTTCAGTGCTTTTTATTTTTTTTCAATTTGTGTTTCTTCTGTTCTGCATTAAACAGTATAATGCATCCAATAAACTGCAAGCATCATCCCCCCCCCCTCATTCTCCTCTTTCTGTAGAATACAGAAAATAATAAAAAAGAAAATCCTAAAATCCCAACCCCAAATCAGAATGGATTTCTTGGACATCACATCCCTCTATTTGTCTCCTATGTTTTGATGCTTTTATTTGTAGAGGATATTTGCTGTAGACTGTTGGCACTACCAGGGAAAAACAACATAATTGTGCAGTGAACTGGTTTATGCTTTATGTAAGAACATTGTGCTGCAGTAAATTTGTTGGGTTTTGCAGAGCTGTTTCCAAAGAATATCCTTCAGAAAGCGACCGTGGGGTTTGGGAGTGAGGAGAGGCACTTAGTATGGGAGATAATTGGATGGAGTTTGGAGGTGTGAGGTCAGAGCCCTGGGCAGGATATTTATACTGCAGTGACATCCCCAGATGGAATGGCCCATAAATTTGAGGTGTTGTTATGCCACAAAATCTATTTGGGGCTGGTCTGTGAGATCCCAAAGGCACAGGGCATGGAGCTGCCTCTTGTGTCCATTGCCAAGGCAAGCCAAGGGGAGGGTATTTGGTGTTCAGGAAACCTCCAGGTTTTCTTTCTTTCACTGTGTGGCATCAGTAACACCTGGGGCAATGTCATTTTTTGGGAAAGACCCCAGTTCATACTCAACATTGGCATGTGCCCAGTGTTGCCCAGAAATACTGATTCAGCTCTGTACCATGCTGGTGGCTGGCTTGCAATAGTTCTGGCTGTGGTTAGGAATTCTTACTTGGATGGGGATTTATCTAGGAATTTAGCATTTTGCGTTGTAGACACATTTTTTTCCCTCTTTCTGCATTTCTGATGTGGGATTAGTACACAAGGAGCTGTGGACTGCTACAGGGAGACCTTACCAGGGTTGATGGTTGGGAAAGCAGCACAAACATCCTCCCCCATGGCTTTCAAAACTTTCAAATTGGGGTTTTACAATTTCTGTTAGATTTGTCTTGTCTCTTTCAGTCTGCCTGCCACAGTAAATGTCTGCCTGCAAAGATAACTGAATACTCTCTTGGTTTGCACCCAGAGGGGCTACAATTTGGGAGGAAATAACCATGCTAAGTGCAAGAAATCTGGTGTATGCACTTGTTTCTCACGCAGGTGAATTCATAACCTTCTCATGCAGTCACTCTGAGCTCTGTGATCTGGTTTTGCTTCTGAGCACGTTGGTTAAGATGCTGATTTTCCTCAGATAACAGCGCTCTCACAATGTTATTGCTATTATTCTTTTATCTCTATGGGATAAAAACTGATGTTGAAATTACAGTCACAATACCAGGTTCCCCCCTCTTTTGCCTGAAAGCTCCCAAACTGCTGATTTCACAAGGCCTTCATTAAAACTCCTGGGTCTGGAGATTGGGAGCTGCAGCTCTCAGTGCTCGTGATCCATCTCTTCTGAGCCCTGGGCACGGTGCTTAATGCACACAGAAGGAAAAAATAATCAGGGAATGTGCATGGAGGCTTGGGGTTAAGTGCCAGGAGCTGCAGGGTTTGGATGCTCATTTTCACAGTGAGCCATCACCCTAATGGTCATTGATACTAATGATGGAGAACCCCTATGGTTATGTGGTGTGTGCAGAGCTTTCAAAATCCAGGCATTGCCTGGCTCTCAGAAATGCCTTTCAGGAACTCTGTGTACGCATCCAAGATCATTTAAGTCAGCCAGTCCTGATTTGTTTCTAAGACTGTTGTTGGCAGCAATGAAATTCAGTTACCTTGTTCCTAGAATTGAATGGGGCAGAGAGCAGTGCTGTTGTTTAAAGAGTGTGCAGTTTCTGTTTAGGTAGGAGATTTTGGAGGAGCACAAACCACTAACTCTGGGTGAAACACTCAGACTCTGTAGTTACACCTCAGGTTTTTTCCTAATTCATCACAGAGGTAACTGAGACTAAAATCAGCCATTTCTTTGCCACTTTGGATCCTGTAACCAAATCAGAATAATCAGCCTGCATTCATGCCTGCAGATAACTGACCCACTGTCCTAGGGTGACTTTAAGCTGCTTGTATCCCCAATTGTCTGTTCTGCTTATGCTGGATATTGAGTTCTGTGCTTTTAAATCAGATCTGGGAGCCAAGCGGGGGAGAAGGAGAAGCAGTGGAATGTCTCAGGTGGGTGTATTAAAAAACATGGAGATAAAAGCTTCAGCTTTCCTTCTCACAGACTGTGTTGTCTGCAGCATGGACAGCAGGACAGACCTCCTTTGCTCTTAGTTTTTAGCTAGCTGAGGCAGAGAGGTTCCCCAGACTGTGCCTTTTCTTCTTCTTGGAACTGATCTGCCTGCTCTGGACTGAAAACCCAGAAAAACATCAGGAGCTCACACCTGAGACCCACTGGGGGCCCAGGACTTGGCATTTTCCAGCACAGGAGGGACTGATAAGAGACTGAGTGAGCTGAGCTACACCCCACGACAAGGACTCTCTGAATTTGCCATCTCTTCAAAACAATAAGAGGTTCCATTGTGTAATACTATTAATTTTTTATGCTTGTGAGTACTTAGCTTGTTACATAAACAGGTTTTTTTCCACTTTCCTTGAAGGAGGTTTACCTCCAGAACTAGATGGGGAAGGGGCTGCTTGAATTTGCTTTTTAGAAAAGACCACTTCAGAAGTTTCTTCTCAAAATTTGTCCTAAACCAGGATACCCACTTAAAAATTGTTGTGTCCAGCAGATATTTTTGCATTCCCTTCCCAATTTTGGGGGGTGTTCATGAGGGTGGATTTTATTACCTAGTCTAGGTGATAATGTTTCAGGTGAAATCAGTGTAAAAACACCGTAAAAATAAATAAAAAAAATCACAGAATCATTTGGTTTGGAAAAGATCATTGAGCCCAACCATTAACCTGGTTATAAATTCGTGGTAAATGCTTTAAACAGTTGAATGCTTCATCATTAAATTCCAACCTGTTAAGAGTGGATGGCCATGAGTGACTTCTTATTATGCTGAAGGGCCAGGTGAATGAATTGGTTGCATCCCTGCAAGGTGAAGGGTGGGAAGAGATTGATTCTTCTCTCCTCTTGCCATGTCCCACCTGCATCTCTCCCCCCTCATTCCCCATTCCCAGATATCCTGAGGGAGAGCAGTGCTGTGTCTGGGTGATTCCAGGCTGGCTGGTGCTGATCACACTTGGGTGAAGCTTTGAAACAAAAGGATGTGACAAGTGCCAAGTGGAGCTGTTGCATTTGCTGCTGTTCCTTATCTACATAATCTGATTGCAGTTGATAAGTAGCTCCACCAAGACAGAGCAGAGACCCTTGCAATTATCAGCACGCCTCTCTTTTTTTATCCCTTTCCTAAAATTTTCTTTTAAATGCTTCAGTGCAAGCCAAGTGTTGCCTTTGAGTGGAGGGAGGTTATTAATCACAGTACTTCTGAAAATGCTTTACTTGTGAGGAGATCATTTCCTGCTGGCTGGGTCCCTGAGGCTGTTGTGCTCAGGGAGTCAGGGCAGGCTGCTCTGGGTTTGTGGCACACTGTGCTGTTGGCATCAAGGAGGCAAATTTCTCTTCTGATCTTGGGCAGCTGGACTTGGGAGCAGAAAGCCACAGCAGTGGGATGTCAGAAGAGTGTGTCTGTACCCATAACTTTGTGTTTGGGGTGAACACAACTGATCCTACTGCATGGGAGTGCCTCAGTAGTTGGTGGTGGTGACCACTTCAGGACAAAGTGTCTCGTTCAGCTTCCTGAGCTGCAGTGAGTTAATGGAGGGGATTTTTACAAGATTTCACATAATTAAAAAAAAAAAAAAATCAGTATAGTAGCATCCAGTCACCCTGTCTGCATACACAGATGGTTTTCTCCCACAGCATCCTACATCCACCTCCTCCACCCGTAGTTCCTGCAGCTGGGCTGGAGTTTGTAGCCAGTGCAAGCTTCAAGAAATGAAAAAGCAACTCCCAAACCACCCACTGCTTTTTTATTGTTAAAAGGATAGCAGTTAATTAAAGACTAGAGAAACCTGAGGGGAATGGTGTGCACGTCTGTGAAGGGCTCAAAGGATGTTGGGAAGCAAAGTGTCCTGTGGACACTGAGGCAGCTTTTTTGCTCATGAACTTGCTTGTTTTGACCCAGAGGATATAAGCTGCTAATTTCTGGAAACTCTGAATGGCAGCAGGAAGGATAAAAGTCGCATTGTACTGAAATTCAGTGTAGTTTAATAAAGAAAACTCTAAGGGAGCTGTTCAGGAGAGAACCTAAAGCATGTGTTCATACCTTTATCTGTTTGGTTTTTTTTTTCCCTCTGTACTTTTTCTAATCAAAGAGTGCTTTTTCATGCAGAATTGGACGTGCAAGGATTAAAGTCTGTGTTGGCCCTTTCGTGGGTCAAGACCACAGAAACTACAATGTAATATTCTCTTAGAAATGAGATAAAGATGGTTTGGGTAGCTTCAAAAAACAGAGGGCATCAAATATCTTGAAGAAAATATTAAAAACATGCAGAATATTGTTACTAAATTAAGTAACTCACATGGGCTAAACATTAATTTGAAGTTTGCACTTACTCAGTTTTATTTTTTCAAAAGTGAGATAATTAACAGCAAGCAGATCAGTCAACAGCTTAAAGGATCATCTACTCAGAGAATACAAGAGTTACACATTCTCCTACAGACTTCACACCTCCTTCCAGCATCTCTTCTTTAGCCTGTTGTAAATTCACATGAGTGGGACCACAGAGTTCTGCTGGTCCAGAAGTGTCTTTTGAGCACCTGCATTCTTTGATGGACAGTTGCTTATGATTTCTGGTTTCCATGAAAATGCTCTCTATATAATATTTTCCTTGAATACTTTATACAAGACAGGTGTGTAGAAGGCAGTGCCTGAGCTCTGAAGTTGGGGTCTCATGATATTTGTGGCTGCACCACAAGGAAATCAGATCAACGGCTTTTGATGCACTTTCTTTTCTTTTCTGAACTGAATTTGCATTATTTTGTGATCCAGTTCAAACCACAGAACTCTGTTGCTGTGAGAACAGAAGACTGTTTGAAGTTTTAAGTAAGAAATTGTTTGAAGATGTCTTTAGCCCCATTTGGCTTTTTTTCAGGGAGCCCACAAAAGAATTCAAAGCAAATAGTCATTTTTAAAAATGTCATTAAAGCACTAAGTAATTTTTTTTTTTAATGTAGGTTTTATTTGATTTAATTTGGATATTCTTAGTAGGGGATCTGGCTTTGTAGGATATGCAGTGGAGTATGTTCCCAGCCTGGAAGGTCTTGGGGAAAGTTCAGAAACAACCTGAGCCTTTACTTGGGGACAGCACTCAACCCCCTTCCTGTTTTCACATCCAGTCTGGTTCACAAGGATCTAAATAGTGCAGCAAGACGAATGAAAATGTGGGGATTCAACCGTTTCCTGTCAAAATGCTGTTTTATCAAAATGGAAATATTTTCTGAGAACATGTCAGTTTTGACAAATTGTTTTGATGGGTGAAGTCTAAACAAATTGTTTTAGCATTTTATGTTATTTTGATATAAAGACATCTCATTTCGACTCCATCATTTAGACCTTTATAACATAGTTACAACATTTATGTGTTAATATTTTTGTAACTTATAAATATTGCATTGAATGTGTGACAACTTCAAAATTAAAAGAAAATGTCAATATTGTAAGCTTTCTATAGTTTTGCAATATGCTGTTGAGCTTTTAAAAAACTGCATATCTCATCACAGAGTCACAGAATGGTTTGGGTTGAAAGGGACCTTAAAGATCATCTTTTTCCACCTCCCTGCCATGGACAGGGACACTTCCACTGGACTTTGGATGCTCCAAGCCCTGTCCAGCCTTAGTTTTGCTGGCTGGGTGACCTGTAGCAGATCTCCACTATAATGTCACCCATCCTTGCTGGATGGAGTGGCTGGAATTCCCTTGTTTTGCCCTTCAGGTGCTCTCCTGCTGATCGGGGATCTTTTCTCCAGGCTCTGGACATTTCTTTCTGGCACCAGCAGCTTTACTTTAATGTATCTTAAATATGTGTCTGATTTTTATATCTAGTATATATATATATATGTATATTTAATCTGTATATCTGTATTAAATTTTGAACATCCTGAATATTTGTTTAGAAAATTAATCTTCAAATGAAATCCTGATCTTTGAGTTTATTTCACAATAGAGGGAGAAGAATTGCCTGAGTCCTGCCCAGCTATAATTCCCCTTGTTAAACTATTTTTGTTCATTCCAGTCCTAGGAAAGAGTTAAATTTTTAATGATAAAAATAGTTTCCATACTGAGAGTGTTGTCACTTAGCAGATTAATCTGAAAGTTCTTAAACCATTTTATAAAGCTGTTTAAGATGCTGTTCTTCGCATACAAGAAAATTAAAACTCTGCAGTTTAGAGGTTGATGGGTTCCAGTGAGGATTTTCAAGTAGAGGTGTCGACAGGTTGCTGGTGATCCTGGGTTATTAACAAAAAAGGAAACCCAACGTGAAGAGTGTTTTGTTGTGTCTTGGTTGTTGTTTTTTTAGGTATGGACAAAAATGAGCATAATTTGATATTACTGCTTGTTGGGCACATGTATCCATGGGGCATGCAGAGGTGTTTCCAAGGAGTAGTTTATTTTTAGGTGTTGTAAGCCTGTAAGCTATTTATCCTACCATTCCTTTATTTTACTGAATGCAGCAGTTCAGATCCCTGAATCTTGTTCTTGCCAATGAAGTGGGTTCCTCTGGGGGGAAAAAACAGTCAAGAAAAATAAAAAACCAACCACGTTCTTCCTATTGTCTTGTTGGTCTTTCAGATTTCAAGGTTTTTCCTGCACTTTGCAGTGGCCTGTTTTTGGAAAAAATGACAGGAAAATGAGAATTTCCATGTAAACCTGAGAGGAGTGGCTCTCAGCAAAACAGCAACTCCTAGAAAACGAGATAAAATCCCAAGAGTTGCTAATGTGATAATAGTATCTCATATTCATTGAATGAAGTGCTTGTGCCTCAGTGCTGTCATGGGACTGCAAATGTGCTTTTAATCTCTTATTTCTCTAGAGAGACAGATAAATCTGAACCCATTATGTGCTGAGGCAGGGCACAGAGATTTACAGGGTTGCAGGGAAAGAAGGAATCGAGTAGAGAAAAGTGGGAAGAATTTGAGGGGTATTGGATATGATCCATTTTTTGGTTGAATTCAGGTCTTTGGAAGGGCCGCTCAATGTTATAACCTGAGTTTTAATGTTAGAAAGGTCCTTTTACTTTCTCATTCAAGAATTTGGTGTAATATTTGCCAAACTAGAAGGTGATTTCTGAAATAATTGTTTTTTCATGGAAGGAGACAGTGAGCTGCAAGGACCTGTTTTTTGGGTTTTTTTTAACTTTTTAAGTGTGGATAATTTCACTGAGGTCTGTTGGGAGTGGCTCACCCTTCACCAGCCCATCACTGAGTCTGGGAACTGGTGTATCCCTACAGCTGCTTCTCAGGAATTGGGGAGGGAAATGTGGAATCTTTTTCAGGTGTCTGAAGCCCAGGGACCACTCCTGACTCAGTGAATTAATTTAAGGCAGGGGAAAATGTGTTGAAAACAGGAATACTAGTGGAGTTTAGGTCACAGAGCAGGATTCTTTAGCCTGGCCACCTTCCCTTTCCTCCAGCTGGCCAGCCAGCTGAAAAAAAACAAAACAAACAAACAAACAAAAAAAAAGCCCAACCAGCAGTAGGAGAGGTTCAGTAAAGCCTTTTCCTGTAGCTAATGGGGGAAAATGGGAAATAGTGCTGGAAAGTTCACTGCTTCAGTCCCCAGGTGCTGAAGGAGTCTGATATGCCAGAGGAGCACCAGCATTTCTGGAGAGGGATGTTCAGGTTGGGCACCCATGCACTGCACTCACAGCTATTCTCATTTACCCAGCAGATTTTCCTTGGTTTGAATATATTTGTTTAACATTTTGCTTGGTCCTCAAAGGCTTCTGCAGATATCATGATCATTCAGATTCACTTCATTACTACAAAAAATTAATATTTGCACTGTGGTGACTTGGAACTGTAAAACTGAGAAGGCTGATGGTGCTCTGTAGGCACAGAGGAAGGTACAAATTCCTGTTTCTACAACTTCCAGTGCCATTTCTTGTCTCTCAGAGGTTTTCAGAGTCATTTTATCTATGCCACAAAAGCATTATAAAGGAAAACCCTAGAAATTAGATTTGTATGGGAAGGATGGTTCTGAAACCACCTAGAAACTGAGAATGGCTCAGGTTTTTTTTTCAGCTGAGGCTGTTTAGTCTGAAAACAGAGGTCACCTTGTGACTTTCAGACTTGGGAAGCCTCTAATCCAGATCTGAATGTGGAGGGGAGCTTATTTAGATGTCAAACTGTGAGGTGCAAGTCTTTCAGAAAGGACAGGGGATTTTTTTTTTCTCTCTGAAAGGCACTGGGAGACTGACAGACAGCCAGATCTGTGAATCAGGCATCGTTCTGACATCTCCAGTTGGGCATCTGGAAGTGGGAGCCCCTGAAATCTGTTAATCTGTTGTCAACTCTGAAAATCCTATTCTCCCCCCATCTCCCTCCCCCCCTCCACTCCTGCCAGCTTTGAAAGTTCAAAGTGTGTGCTTTTTATCACATTTGTCATTCCTTGGTAGTGAAGCTCTGGCATTCAGAAATTTGGCTGACAACTTTGTGGGAATGAGCCAAAATTGAGTTCAACTTGCACCTTTCTGTGCTGCACCCAGTGCTGTTCTCAGGGAGAGGCAGAAGTCTGAGCTAGAGGAACTCCAGCCTCATTCATTACCACAATTACTCTCCTCTCCCTGATGCCAAAATTCAGCTTGTTTTCTTTATCCTGAGGTAGCTGGACAGGAACTGATGAGGTGCACACAGCAGGAGTGTTGAGAGAGAAAGTGTCATATCTAAACCATTTCTTCTCAGGCTGTTCTTTCATCCTAAATAATGCAAAGGTCATAAATCTTCTGGAAATCATGCAAAATTGGTGCTGCAAAAGACTTAGAATGGTTCCAGGCAAGTTTCAAACACTACTTTATGGAGGCTCAAGTCCAGCAGTTCAAGGTTTGATAATTTTAAGTTCATTTAAATGCACATTTAAAGTAATTTAGATACCTAAATGGAATATATTGCTCAAGCTGGGAGAACTGGCTTTTGGGGAAGGAGCACAGCTCAGAAATGAGGTTAAGATAAGGTGCACTGGGCATGGCTTGTGTCTTTATCTGTGCCCAGTCCTGTGGATTACCGTGGGGTAATGGCCTTTAAACAACTTATCTAGTTGTTTATTCAGAGGAAATGTTTAAATTTGCTTGTGATTTTCCCTTCTATAGGTGTTTCTAAGTTAGCAACATAACTGCATTCCTGATGATTCTCTCACACATGAGATTAATTTGGAGAGAAAACAGTTTCAGATGTAATTTAATTCTCATTTACAGGCAGGTAGAATTAAGGTCAAATTTCTGAATTTTTGATTGCAGCTGCACAGTGCATTTGAAGAGGCATCTCTGTCTGTCAAGCTGAGATTTGCTGAATTACTGCCTTCATGTGTCCACTGATTTAAACAAAAACTGACCCAGAATGTGAATCCTAGAGGCAAAATTTTTATATTTCTGTTCAAATCTTATAAAACTGCATACATATCCTAAATTAATGATGGTTCACAGTGTTTACATCAGAAATTATTCTTTTTTTTCCCCTAAATGAAACAGAAGTTCCTGATAAGGGAAAGACTTTAAGTCTTTCTTCTTGCTAGTGTATTGACTCAGCAGCTGATATATGATGTTCTCACGGTTGATTTTTCTACTTCATTGGAAAAGCACCTGGAGTTTCTGGTCTCCTGTCAAGGAATCGAGAGTTTGCACAGCTTCTTTTTTTCCCAGAGGTCATTAGTGAACATACAGAGAGACTTTATAAATCACATCTGAGGCCAGGTGATAAGCAGGAAACGAGTGGTTACACAAGCAGTGGCCAATTCTGAATGGGAGAGATGGGGATGATAAACCATGAGGTTGTAAATCACTGTCTGTGGCTACAGTGGAGCAACACCTTCCCTTTTTTTGGGATTTAACTGTGTGCACAGGTTGTCCAAAGAACTGGACAACAAACCAGCTTTTTTCCTTGTTTGAGTTGCAGTTGCATCCAAAACTTTAGAGCTGGTAAATCCCGAGGAGATGTTTCTAAAATGACTTCAGTCACAGGATGGTTTGGGTTGGAAGGAGCATGAAAGATCATCTCCATGGGCAGAGAGACCTTCCACTATCCCAGTTTGCTCCAAGCCCCATCCAACCTGGCCTTGTACACTTCTTGGACACACAGCTTCTCTGGGCAGCCTGTGCCAGTGCTTTGTGCCTCTAATAATGAAGAATTTCTTCTTAATAAATACACCAGGTCCACTGAGTGACACACACGTGGCTGCAGCCTGCTCTGTGCTAAGCATTTCTTTTCTTCCCTTCCCCAGCAATCAAGGAGAAATACGTGGACTGGACAGAGTTTCTCATCCAGGATCTGACCGGCGCCAGGACGGCCCCTGCGAATTTGCTGGAAGGTGTATGTATTAGATTGCAGTTCCTCCTCCTCCTCCTCCTCGCTGTGTGCTTGCAGTGTCTGTGTGCCAGCCCTGGGACCTGACCCAGCCCTGCCCCAAAATCCATGGCAGCAGTGCCTGGACTCTGCTGCCTCTGCTTCTCACCCAGTCACGGGGAGTTGGTTTTGCCTTTTAGTTCTTTACAAACTCGGGGGCTCAAAAAAGGCCTGGTGGGGGAAGGAGGGGATCCACAGAACGGAGAGCTCAGCACTTCAGTGCCCCATTAGACCCATCAAACTGGTGACCTGAGCTGCCAGTCCATCTCTGCCCCATCCCTGGAAGTGTTCAAAGCCAGTCTGGATGGGGCTTGGAGCACTCTTGGTCTAGTGGAAGGTGTCCCTGCTCATGGCAGGGGGTTGGAACTAGATGAGCTTTAAGGCCCCTTCCAACCCAAACCATTCTGTGACTCTGTGGCACAGGTTGGAGAGGGGGTTTGGTAGGTTGTGGGCAGCAGTGTCAGCTTTATCTTTATATGGGAAGTGCTCCCTCAAGGACATTTCCTCCACCTAAATCCAGCAGTCACATTTAGCAGGGAAGTTGTTGGATGGGGTGGCCTCAGAGGAGCAGAAAGGTTCATTTTTCAGATGCACCCATCTGTGGCCAAGAGCCCAGTGTGTGCAGCTAATCCGTGGGGTGGTTTGCACCTGGGACAGCCTCAGTGTGCCTTGAGATCCTGGACAAAAATCCCACAGCCCCACCTTGAAACCACGGGTAGCTTTTGCATCAGGGCCTGCTCTCCTGTGAGGGAATTTGGAGAGGAGACAGATCATCCTGAAAAAGCCCCTCATCCTTTGTCCCTCTGTGTTTAGCCTGAGAGCGGGGGCATGCAGGAATTTGTGAAAGTGCTCACGTTGGTTTGTGGGAAGCCTGTGTGTATCCAAGCCCTGTTTTTGATCATTTTGTCCCTGGTCACTTCCACCATCCACAGCTGCATCCTTTTTCCACATGCCCAGGCAGTATGAACGGACCTGGCAGGGAGAATTAATATTGATATTGTACCATTAGTGTTTTCCCTCCCTGTCTGAGGGAAGAACAGCCTTGCAGCCCCCAGATAATCCACATCCTCAGGCCTGCTGCTTCCCTGTTCCTGGACTACTCCCAGGTGGCATATGCAGAATTCTGCTGGTGTCCAACCCCCATCTCTGGTGTGTGCCAAACCTCCCCTTTCTGCAGGCAGGGAGGAGAGGCAGCCCCAGGCAGAAAAGCAGAGAAAACCCTGTGTTGGCTTGAAACAGTTTCTGACCCTTTTCTGGTGTTTTATGTGCTCAGTGCTGTCTGTGTCGTGCAATGTATGTTGGCCCCTGTTGACAGATTTGCTGTTCATGAGTGCTGCAGATTGTTGTTAGACTGTTAAATCAATATGTAGTGCTACTTTTTAAATCTTTTTTTTTTTTTAAACGTGTGAAGGGTTCTTGCATTATGGTAAATGTTAATATTTCATGCAAGCCGATTATTAATCCTAGCCATTCAGTTCTCATGGGGTAAGTGACAGCCCATTGGCTTAAAATTTAGCACACAAATCAGGGAAGCAATATTCACTTTGATACAGCCAGGGATTTATTATAATAAGTTAAATCATTACACCATCGTTTCATATTAAAGAATATTTTGTTGCAAGCAGTTGTATGAGAGGGGAAGAAATCCACATTAAAGTGGATTTCTGTTGTATTATTAAATTCTGACACTGCATTTTGCCATGAAATAATATTTGAAGAGATTATACAGATGCTTGCAGCTTGCACTGTAGAAAAGTAGCTTAATATGGCAAATATATTGTTCTGAGAAATATCTGTTAATCATAAATTTGTTTAAAATTGTACATGTGATAAGCTTTTTGTTAATTTTAATTGCTTTTTTTACTGTGTTCTCATGCTCTTCCCTGCTTTTTTGGATTAAGAGAGATGAATGAAAATCAATTGCATCTCAAAATTTCAGTATTTTCAATATTCAGTAGGAGAAATAACTTTTTGAAAAATAAGGCTTTCTCCTTGTTTTGTTTTGTAGCCACTGTTAGAAAGAACCATCCTGGACCGACTCTTGATTTATGGAATTAATATTTTAAAAAGTATATGTCAGATGTTTATATGGTTTAATTAAGTAAAAGTGGAACAAACACACAGAAAAGAAAAAGTCTTTGTTTTTAATGTTTTTTGCTTTTGCTTAGCATCTCCTTTGGGGACCAATCCTTCCTAGTCTTGGGGTCATTTTAATGCTGGTCTTAAAACCCCAGAACAGAGACATTGTGTAAGAATTCAAACTTGTATTTAATAACAAATAAGAAATCTAACCATTATGTTAAAGCATAAACACAGAGGTGCTCACAGCCACAAAACAAAAACACTGAGCCCTAAAGGGGTTGTTCTGCAGAGCATCTCATGGTTTTTTAATGCCTGTGCTTGCAGGTGGAAAGTTACACACATGTGTAAATGGCTGTAAAATGGGGATCCCAGAAAATAACCATGTGGAAGCAAATGAATTCAGTCACTGGGATTTCTTGGGCGTTGTGGCTTGACCCAAAATATCCTGTGTGCCTTGGGCTTGGATCCAAACCTGCTGTGGGCTCTGAGCTCTGGAATAACCCCCACGGACTCCTGCATCCATGGCTGGGGGGGATAATTTGCTCTCCATGCCAGTAGGAATAAGATAAAGCTGATCTTTGGTGAAAGAGATCAATACACAGAGTGAAATTTCTGGGTCATGCGCAAAATAGTCACATTTTAATTAAATATTAGGGTCCAGTCCTGTGGTTGGTTCTTATCAGCTGCAATCAATGAGAATTTGTTTAAAATCCTTCAATACAACTGGGCTTTGAGTAGTTCAGGAGCATCCTAAATGGATGTGCCTTACAAGCTGTTCCACCTTTTATTATTCTTTTTTTTGTTGTTGTTGTTGATGATGTCGGTTGAGAAATTAGCACAACTGTTGTTTTCTGTTTTACTTCTGAATTTGCACTTGGAAGACATTGGGTAAAATAGAAGAAGAACAGACTGTTTGCTGATCGCTTGGATGATGGTGTGAAAAACAAAAATAATCTTCTGCTGTCATCTGTTTCCTTGAGAAGTCTTCAAATAAAGTTTAAAATAAGGAGTTTTGCTTCTATTCAAACAGCCTCTGCGAGGAAAAAACCCTGTAGACCTCATTACAGTTGATTCCTTAATAGAGCTGCAGGATTCCCAGAATCCCTTTCAGTACTGGATAGTTAGTGTGGTTGAAAATGTTGGAGGAAGATTACGCCTTCGCTATGTGGGATTGGAGGAGACTGAATCCTATGACCAGTGGTTGTTTTACTTGGATTGCAGACTTCGACCAGTCGGTTGGTGTCAAGAGAATAAATACAGAATGGACCCACCTGCAGGTAAAGAACCTCCCTGAAATGTTGTCTGCCTTTGTGGGTGTTCACTGATGAGATATTATGAGATATTTTGTTCTTTTCTAGCATTCACATTGCTTTGTCAGTAGTTTCTGGCTGTGGCACAGATGGGGAGGTGAGATCCATCTAATTTGATCAGAGTGGGTCAGGTGAATTGCATTGTTTATTAAATAAATTCAGTTGAAGTCTTTGCAAGTCTGTCAGACCATATGAAACACAGGAGATTACAACTTGGAGATGAAGCTCTTTAGGGTTGAGTTTAGTGCTCAAACCAGCTCGAATGGACAGGGATTGGGACTGCAGTTAAGCCAGTCTGGGATCACAGCTTGATCCACCTTCTCCTGTGTAGGTTAACAATGTGTCCAGCTCTGTGCCTCATTTTCTTTGTGCTGTGGGTGTAAGTTTTTCCATGAGTATTAAGTTCCCCTCCTCTGGGAAGGTGTTTCTGATGTGGCTTCTGTCCCTCACACCTAATGAGGAGAGTTGACCCCAGCATATTCAATTCTCTTGTTCACAAGTTTGTCTGGGTCTTGGGTCTTGAGTGCTTTTTGAAAGTGTGTGTTTTTCTTCACTGGTAGGTAGGAATCAATGTACCCCATCACTTCTAAATTAGATGTGAATGCTGGAGAGCATGAATATCACCTATTGTTATTTTACAGAGTCTTTGTATTACAGAGAAACAACTTTTTCATTGACCATCTCTGAACCCTCTTGGCCTGTATAGGTTTGGTGATTATAGAAATGGCCCAGAGGAGATTTGTGCTTCCTCTTTGTTCATTCCATTTGCTTTCTACTCTTTCCTCCTTTTATCCAGTTGTACATCCTCCTTCTCCCATGGATTGGATTGTAGATTCTATCCCCCCATGCCTTTCTTTTAATTTTTTTCAGTTGTCTTTCTCTAAACTTCTTACTGAACTCTTCATTTGCTGGAGTTGTTTACTTTTCTTCTCCCCTCTCCTTGATTTAACTTTTAAAATTTCTGTCTCTTGTTCTTACCTGTTTTCATCTGATAGCTGTTTTATCTCCTTTCATTTCTCTGGCCATTTACTTTTTAGTCAACATTGTTATTAGTGGACTCAATGCCCATATCTTCTCCCTGACTTATTTTGACTTAAATAGGTCTTCATTGCTTTATCTCTCCTAAAGTTGAGCCTTGTAGGAGTTTGCTGATAAAAAATCCTTCAGGTCTGCACTCTTTTGTTTTGCCCAAATCCTCTCCTGATCGCTGCTCCTGGGTTCTTCCACTGATCCCCCTCTTCTGACCAAGCTGTCAGGCTCTGCACTGCAGGGAGCAGCCAGTCAGGAGTGGAAATCTGAGGAGTTTCTGTAGGCAGGAATGTTGGTTATTCCACTCCTGGTCATTTGATGTCCACCTAACACGGAGTCACAGAATCATCAAGCTTGGAAAAAACCTTTAAGATCTTCTTGCCCAGCCATCCAACGTATCCATGAGGCACAATGAATTAATGAAGTTTATGAGATACTAACTGAGAGGAAGAAGACAGAAAAAAACCCAAGTGGCTGGTCTTACGGGATCTACTTCAAATTTAAGCTCTGCAAAAGGAATCTTGGGGCAGTCAGGGAAGCAGTAGTGAGTTGTGAGGATGAGATGCTGGCAGCAGAGAGCTCCAAAGAAACTCAGAGATAAGGCTATTAAACCACAAACTCAGAAAATAAATTTCCTAAGGACCTGAGGCCTGGAGACTGTGTCAGGGGTGCATCCCCTTGTGACTTCTTTAGGGAAGAGCATTTGGACTAGGAAGATATATGTTGTGTGAAAGATCTAGTGTGAACCACCTTAGAAAGGAGAGATTCTGTGGGCAGTACCTTGTTTTTTACACGTCAGGGATTAGATTCACCTGCCATGGTGCAGGCATCACAAGGCAGTTCTGCATGAAAAGTTGCTTTCTCTTGGTATTGGGTAGGGAAAGAAGGGTGCTAGGACACACCTAACATAGGTAAGATGACATGACATCTTTTTAAGCCTAATTTTTTCACTCACAGGGGTTGAAGCCAATGAACACACACACCTGGTTGTCCTAAATTTTGAACATCTGAAGCCAGTTAAGGCAACTCCTTGATTGGTAAAGGGAGCAGCCTTAGACTGTGTATCAAAGGTGTTATGTTATGATGCTGAGGACATGTAGCTGCTCCCAAATCAGGCTGTGTGTCCCCTTGCTATCAAATGAGGGTGTTTTTGTACATCACTTCTGCAGCTTGTGCTTTGCCTATCCTCAGCTTGGATGCTACATATCCACCCTGAGCTTCATTTCCCTCTTTGTCTGGGGTGTGACTTTTCCCTGTTGACCCACCTCTGCCACCTGCCAGGTTTCACTTTTCAGGATGCAGAGCATCTCAGATAAAGGAGATCCCACAGACCCAAACAGTATTTTGGAGGGAGGGGATCTCTTTCCTGAAGCTATCCACATCCTAACACCCACTTAATGTGAAAGAGGGTCCTCTGGGGCTTGGAACTAGATGAGTTTTAAGGTCCCTTCCACCCCTGACCATTCCATGATTCTATAAAACATCATCACAGCTGTCTTCTTCAGATGGACTCTGTGTATCTCACGGGCACATCTAACTGAAGCAAAGGGGTTCTAGCTTGTTTTTCCCTTCAGATGTATATCTGAGTCTGGAATGAGCCTCCTTGCTAGTGCAAATTGGCACAGGCTGCTTGACACAGAGCCACTGGTGGCCTGAGCTCAGCTGTTTATGCAGGACAAGATCATCCCATTTTATGCTACTTTCTATTTAAAGACAAATTGCCAGTCATTTTAATTGCTCACTACTTGTGAACCCTAATACAAACTGACACAGTACACTTTGTTCAATTACCTGGAGCCCTGGCACTTAAATAAAATGCTTTATGCTCTTTTAACCATGCAATTTAGTGTCCATACACTTGCCAGCATAAGCGAGATGCCAGTAATTAAATGAGCATGTGATATTCCTTGCTGGCCCTTGAAACCACTGGAGTTGCCTCTGTATCTTGAATTTTGTTGATAGTCCCCAGAGAAGTTGCTGTTTTCACTGATTTTGGCCACAGTTGCCCAAAACTTGGCCAGAGTTGCCCAAAGTGGCAATTTCATCTTTCCTGTGCTTCACTGGCATCACAATAGAAAATCAGGGTCTGTTTCCAGCAGGGAGGCACAGTTTTTGTGAACTCAGACTTTAAAGAACAGGCTGCCTGCAGCATGGGGCAAAATCATGTTGTGTTAAGTATTTCCCTGTAAATGAAACCAAAAAAGAAAGAAACAAGGTGAGTTGTCCCCCTCCCTGCCCTTCATGCTGATCAGAATTCCTGCAAGCAAGGGAAACGTGGGGCAACAAAACTATAAAATAATGAACAATTAGATAAAGAGTGCACTTCTTAACACTTGTGCCCACTGCACACGCTGTAAACAAAGACTTGAAATCTATATTCCCCTTAATAACCAGACAGCTGAGGAATTAAAAACACTGCCCCTTCAAGTGTGTTCAAATTCATATGCATATCCTTGATGTCTGTTCTGAAGTAGTGAGATTTGATATAGTGGAAGTATAAATACATCCACTTCAGTGAGTGATTCTGCAAATCCTGTTTTGATAAGGTCTTAAATCTGTTGAGTTCAGAGCATAAAATTCTCTTGTACCATCAGTGCTAGGTGGAAACAGTGCTTGCCAATTCCTTTTTTTTTTTAACACATATTTTTTATTCCCTCCTTCAGAATTGTAAGATACAGCAGTAAATCTTCTGCTAGTAAATATATATGGTTATTAGATGTACAGGATTTAAATGCAAATTGGGCCAAATTGAACCTTGATGTGAATGTGGGAAGCCAGACTGGCCAAAGAAAAGCTCCACACTCTTCACTCTGTATCAAGGTTCGAGTTTATTACTGAGCAAATGTTCATTTCCATTTTAATAATTGTTGCAATCTATCTACCTATCTTCTGTCTTTGAGGCCTTGATATGGATGTTCTGCAATAACTTGTTAGGTGCAAGATAACAATGTGTTTTCTAGGGCAGGAATAAATCCAATATAATGTTCCTCATCACAGTATTGTTTCCTACATTGTTCTCTTTGATGATTCATAGGCATTTCACTGCACTGAACCATAAAGGGCTTGTTAATATCATGATTTAATAATATTAAACCTGTGTAAAGAAACTTACTGGAAGCAATGTGAAGCTGCACAAAGATGTTGCCTAAAAGTATGATGATGAAAATTCATAAGTGTAAGTCCTTGCTCTGGTGTGATGCTCTGGTTTGAGTGTGATACCAAAAACTGTCTGGGTAGAGATTTAGCTGAAATGTTTCTTCCCACACCCACCCCAACCCTGCAATTTAAAAAAACCAGCAAAATCCAAACACTTTCTGATGAACAGGTGCCTTAATAATGATAATTTTTGTTTTGTTCAAATATGACTAATATTGCCTGAAGACCTGAGGCTCCTCATACTAGGTAACATCAGGTATTTTGAGAAATTAAAATCAAATGAGAGTTTTTTCACTATTTTCAAGTAATGAGATAATATGATTCTCATTCCTTCAGCAGTATTTGAAGGATGTGAATTTTTCTGGGTTTTACTCCAGGCTATAAAACACAATCGTCCTCCAGTGTGCCCCTGCTAGGTGCTTTTGTGTTGAATTTATCCAAGCTGCACAGCTTGGAATATAGACAGTGTTCATTTCACTTGCTCTGTCCATTCATGTGACTTCAGAAATTTAGTCTTCCAAAAATCTTTGCTCTCCAGTCACCTCTTGGTTTTGTTGTTCTTTTTTTCTTTTTGTTATTGTCATCCTTTTAGGTATCTATTCTCTGAAGACTATAACTGAGTGGAAATGCGCTCTGGAAAAATCCCTAAATGATGCAGCAAATTTTCCTCTTCCAATGGAAGTGTTCAAGGTAAAAGATACTTTTCCTTTGCTTGTGAAACCTGTGATGAATGAACATCATGCCATGTTTAGCAGCTCACGTTAAACTTTTTCTGGAAAGGCCTTTGCTATAATACATAACCATGGAACCACAAGTTGGATGTTTGTATAAAGCACTTTTTATGTGTGGACTTATTTTTTGGTCAGTGTTTTCTGGGGTCTGGGGGTGACCAGCAGAGATTTCTCCAGTTATTTTTATGTTAGATCTGTGCAAAGCCATCATACATAACTGAAATAGCAAGGCTGTGAATATAAAAGTTGACAGAAAGTGGACAGATTTCTGCAAGCTTTGCACCAAAGTTTTCACCTGATCACAAGCCACAAGGTAGAGAAACATCCTTCAGGGACCTGTAGTGGAAGTGAGAGATGGTTTTTTTCCAACATGTTTTTTAAATTTTTATTTTTTTTACTCCCTGGTGCTTCAGCCCCAAGGCACTGCCTTTAATTTCCCGTGTAAATCTGCACTGCTGTTGACCATGGTGGCTCCAGATAATCCTGATTTACAGCTGTGCCTGCCTGGCTGGGCTGGGATGGGCAGTGAGAGGATGCTCAGGGAGGTGTGTGGGGCACTGCTGTGCCCCCAAACCATTCAGTGATTCTATGAAACAGCATCCCAGCATGTCTCTGGTGTCACCTCTTGCTTGGGGACCTGGTGGAGCATGCTGCCCTCCCCACCAGCAGCCTGGGGACCCTCTGGGTTCCTTCCCAGCCCTTCAGCAGCACTGCACTGGGATACTCCAGAACATCCCTGGAATTGGTGCAGTTCATGTGTGGATGTGGCACTTGGTGGTGGCTTTGGCAGTGCTGGGTTAGTGGCTGGACTTTGATCTTAGAGGGCTTTTCTAATTGAAACAATTTTATGGTTCTGTAGCTGGAACAAGGCTCTTACCACGTCCCCTTCTGGCTGCCACACAGCCCTGGTGCCACCTTCACCCTCCCTGCAGGGGTGTGGCAGCAGCTTCCCCTGAGGAATCCAGGCTCCTCGCCCAGCTGGGATGCACTCAAATTAGCAAAGTTAATTTGGGGACACTTTGCTAATAGCCCAGGCTCACTGGCAGTGTGGCAGCTCTGCTGTGCTGGGAGAAGAGGGAAGATTGGTGTTGGCCTTGGGCACAGATGTGGGCTTGAGGAGCCCTGTGTTGGGATGGAAGTGGCTTGTGGAGAGTTCTGGGTCTCTGCCATTCATCTCATCCAAGGCTCCCATCTGCCAGCTCTATTAAAAGTTTGCATTGGCAGCTTCAAGATCAAAAGTTCTTTGTGTGGGGCAGGGATTAAATCACAGAAGGGAATTTCTAATGTGTAAATTTTATTCCTGTCTGTGTGAAAGAGTGAAGAATGTTTCTGATGAGGCTCATGAAACATCCTTTTTAAAATAAAAGCTTATAACTAACAGCTGTGTTGCTGGCTCTTCCCAGTGTGCCAGACTTATACCCACTTATTTTAATTATTACATGCAGGTCATAAATTTGAATTCAGCAAATCCCAGTTGCTGTGCTGTGTGCTTAGAGCTTGCAAAGATGTTCCTCTTAGAAGACAGTGCAAAACCTTGGAGTGCTTGAATGGCCCAAGAGGAGAGTTACTTTGGGGCCAAATGTGGCAAAAATGTCAATGTTTAGGTCCATGGTTAGGTCAGTAGGACTTCTCTGTTTATCATAATGTGGAAGGTGAGCACAAGGATGAGCAGAATTCAGATTTTGGTGCTGTCTGAGCCCTGGTTCTGGTGCTGAGAAGGCAGGAGGCTGAATAAATTTTCTGTGTGGGCATCACTTTATTCTGCCCATTTTGGGTGAATCAACCCATTTTGTACATCTTAATTAAAGAGAAAAAGACAAGATGTCATCTGTGCCTGTCAGCAAGTCCTCCTCTAGCAATGACTTAAGCATGAGTTAAGGCTTTAGGAAACTATCTGGGAGTAAACTCAACTGATCTTGCAAAGAAAGCCAAGGATTATGTGTGGGACCTTCAAGTAGAATCCCAGATCCCAGCAAAGAGTGTCATACCAAAGGTGTCTTTAATAACTTCCTTTTAATTTTAGTTTTTAAAATCTTATTTACAAACCCAGCACAAAAGTAGTGTCTCTTTATGGTGCCTGGGGCTCCATGCTGTTGTAGCTGCTGTGTGTTAGATGAGATAAAAACCACAAGCTTTGACAGCTGGCAGTTCTTGGAGATCTTCTGGAAAGCTGAAAATGTCTACTTTGGCAGGCACAGTAACTGCACACTGAGCAGTTACATTCTGCCTTTTCCACATTTCCCTGCAGAATTCCGAGGCTGAGCAGCGTGTAGGTGTGTGCTTGCTCTTCATGAGCACATCCCCTGGGCTGGATCATGACTTAAATCCGTGTTGTCCTTAAAGCTCTGTGTGACTGAGGGAAGTGTCACTGTGGTGCCACCGAGCTGTCCCCAGGAGGTGGCACTGGCAGAGCAGAGCCACGTTTGTAGGGTGAGCAGCAGCTGCTCTCAGGGGTCTGTCAGCCCATTGCTGCTGTCAGCAGTGACACTCCTCAGCTTTGGTGGCACAGGGTTGGGTTCTGCCTGAGCACTCAAAAACCATGAGTTTGAACCTTAATTATCAATGCTCAGAAGTGTGGCACGTGGTGGTTTTCAGCAGCAGCTCCAAAAACCCCTTGCAAAAGCACAGCCCTGATCCCTTCTTGGTATCCAGGGAGAGGACACCAGACCAGTGGAGCTGGTTGCAAAAATAAGGAAAGAAGGCTGCAGAAAGGATTTTCTTTTTAATTTTTTTTCCAGTGCTGTTTTACACTTGGCCATATGTTGGAAGTGTTTGTAAAATGCTTTAGGATCCTTTGAGAAAGGAACACGATGTTTAACTGTCACAAAATGCTGCTATTATGCAGCTACTAAACATAGTGTTTTGCAAACTGCACATCCTGGAATAAATTTTCCTCCTCACAAAGGCTTTTTGCAATGCACCTGCTATTTTGTCATTCCCTGCTTTTCAGAAAATGTGTTGATCCTTGAAGAAAAATAAATACAGACAGGGTTTTCAAGGATGTTTGAATGGCTTAGGAGCACAAATCCCTCTAAAAGGCCACAACCCAAGGACATGTGTCCTTTGCTGTGTCTGCTCTGATTTCAGGGTGCTGTTGGGATGCTCCCACACTTGCTTTGGTCCTGGTCATAAATGATGGCTTTGGCTTCAGGTGACACCTGATAAAATGGTCAGGGCTTGTTGTGAATAAAGATGGTCAGGATGTTACTGGGGCCTGATTTCAAGTTAAGTGGAACAATTTCAGTGTTTTGCTTCAGTGCTGGCATTGCTGGTGCTCTCAGGGGGAGCCATGCTCCAAACAGACCAAATACTACAAACCAGTGCATATTTTAGAGTTACAGCCCAGCAGCTTGTGTAAGATGACTGGGTTTAGTTTCCTGGAGAGAGGCAGGCAGGAGATCTTGGATATCCTCTCTGACCTCCCATTCTGCTTTCTCCAATCTGCTGTGCCAGATCTGTGGGTCCCATGCAGATGTTGTGGATCCTCACCTCAGACACCTCTGTTTAGGCAGCTGAATCCCACCCAGGATTTGGGGTGCTCATCACCTTTCCATGGCATATTGGCATCCTGCTCCCAATTCCTATGAAGTGAATCCTGTTGACTAGCTTGGATGGAGCTGTTACCTCATCCCTAAACCAAATCCTGATAAACTGCTTGGAGAGCACCTAGGAGAGAGAGGTGCTAGATATCTAAGACAGGTGGAAGTTCCTTTGGTCCCATTCCTCTACCCTCCTCCTTTCCTGAAGTTGGTTTTTCCAGTTCTAAATCTTTCTAGCAAATCCCCTCTATATTATGCCCAGCCCAGTGTTCCCCTATTTATGACTGGAGCTTCTGGATGTCTCCCTTTACTAGTTAGTAGTGTTAATTAATACTAAAAATAATGACATGGAAGGAATCAGTTGGGACAGATCTCTCCTAAGGAGATAGAGGGAGAGACCATCCACCACGCAGGCAAGAGTTGCCCCTGAATTTCAGGACAGAGTGGTGCTTCTAGTTCTGCACTCACAAGCCTGAAGACAAATATTGAACAGGACTCCTTCCTACCAAAAAAAACAAAAAAATTTTTTTCATTGGATGAGCTATGCATTTTAGTAGTGAGAGTAAGAGCAACACTTTCTCCAAGATGTTGAATTTTTTTTTTTTTTTAAGGAAGACAACATCTCTCAGAATTTAGTAAACATTGTGGGTGTTTCAGAGTGTTTTCTATACTGGAAGAGTTGAAATTAGAGAAACCTATAGGATCCTTTCAACTCACAGACAATCCTAACCTGGCTGCATGAGTAGCCTTGAAGTCCAACAGGGTTTTTGTGTCTTCATGCCCTCTCAGTGGATGGGCACGTGCTTGAAACGAGCATGGGGTTTGCTGGGAAGCCAAACCCCAGTCCTGAGCTCCTTCATGCCCCCATGGCTCGGCTGGCCCTGGCTCCGCACGCGGCGCTTTGATAACCCGCGAGTTGCCAGATTATTTATACTCCATCTGCTCTTCCCCATCCCTGGGCTCGCCAGCCCTTTTCCATGGCTGCTGTTTGCCTGGCTGGGAGACATGCGTGGCTTCCCAGTCCCTCTGTTGTTCTGCTGCCTTTTGATCCACTCCTGCCTCAGCTCTGTTAAATCCGTTTATCTTTGTAAGAACCAAGGGACGCCACAGAGGGAGTAAGGATGTCTCTGATAGCAGAGGGTGAGGTGGAGCCTGGTGGTACCTCTGTGAGCAGTGAACAGCTCTAACCCTCTCCAGCTCCCTCCTGACTCTGCAAGGCTGTGCAAGGGTTTGGGTTGGGAGAGCAATCCAAGGAGGTGGGTGAAGCCAAACCCTGCCTGAGGTGCCCCCAGGGTCTGTTTGGCAGCACTGTATGAAAATCAGGGTTGGGAGAGAGATGTTAGAGGCAGTTCAAGCCAAGCAGATGGGTGAGTGAGAACCAGGTCCCTCAGCTTTCCTCATCCCTCTGGCTTGTGTAGTTTTCTTCATGCTGGGGTCTCTCAGGATGGGAAGAGCCTGGTTTAGTTGAATCACTGCATCCACCATTGGTGTGAGGGAGTTTGTGAGCTGCTTTCCACATCCCTGGGCAGTGTTTTCCACTGAGAGGGGTTGTCGTGCACCTACAGCAGCATCTGCTCCCATGCACAGGGTGGTGATACCTAAAAGTCACCCATTTGAGGGCATTTTGCGAGGGCATGTAGTGATAGGACTAGAAACTGAAAAAGGGAAGGTTTAGGTCAGATATTAGCAAGAAGTTCTTTCCTGTGGGGTTGGTGAGGCCCTGGCACAGGTTGCCCAGAAGTTGTGGCTGCCCCATCGCTAGAAGTGTCCAAGGCCAGGTTGGATGGGGCTTGGAACAGCCTGGTCTTGTGGAAGGTGTCCCTGTTCGTGGCATAGGCTCTGCAATGAGATGATCATTAATGTCTCTCCAGCCCAAACCATTCCATGAGTCTACTCACGAGTATGATCTAAAGGTGAATTAATGTCCTTAAAGAAAGCAGAAGCAGCTGTGGTCTGTAGCTGTTTTCCAGGGTGGTTGCAGCTCACAGTGTGCATTGGATGGGCTCCTGATCCTCTCTGCTCTCACAAATTCCTGTTGATTTCTCAGTAATGACTCCTGCCGTGATGCTACCACGGGCAGCCTCAGTCCCTCCTCGCAGTCTCAGTCTCTGTGTGTTTAGGGGTGTGAGCAGAGACACTGCTGGCTTCACTCTGAGCCCTCAAATAGCTGTTCCCACCTGTGCCACCCTTCCTGTGTGACTTTACCCTCCGTGAAATGGGACGTGGGTGTGTAACACAGCTGGGTCTCACCAACACTTGTGAGGTGCTGTAGCTCTGAGATGCTAAAAAACCCAAACCAAACACGCCAAGAAAACCCCAAGTGGATGAGTATCCATCTCTTTTACCTCTGCCCATGCTTGCAGTGGCCAGGCAGAGCCAGGCAGGCTCTGTGTGGGAGGGGATCTTTGCCCCAGTGCCATCTGCAGCGGCCCGAGCCATACGGAGAAGGTGTGCTTGGATTTCGACCGGCTACTCTGCAATGTTGCTGTTTCTATGGTAACTATTTTTTATTCAACAAGAGGAGCTTAAAATCCGTAGGGCTAAATCCAATCCTCGGCAGAAGCATCTGCAGTTTTTTCAAGGGGTTCTTCAGTAGGTGCTGTTTGTAGCTGGCTCTCGTTGCTTCGGGGTTGTGGTGTCCCTAAAACCTCCCTCCCGGCACCCTTTCCTCGTCATGCCACCCCACATCTGTACATTTTGGCCTTTCTCTGATGGCTTTTGTCACAACAAGGGGTCAGTTTGCACGTGTTGTGTCTTACAGGGATTTCTGTCTCCCTGCAGAGAGTGCACCTTCAGGGAAAATTGCTCCGTGTTTAGCAAAGGGAGTTGGTGAATCGCAAACAAGACTGATTCATCTGAAAATAATGCAGAGGGTTGCATTGGGTAGCGTTTCTTTCTTTATTTCCTCTTTTTGTTTTTACCTCAATTAAAAAAAAAAAACAAATGCCAGATTCCTGTGGAGGCAGTTTAACCACTGCTATTGCTGAGTTTGTGACTCGTTCCCACACGTGAGCTTTGTGATTAAAATTAGGCTTTTAGAAACAGCTAGTTTCTTGGAGAAATTAGAGATAAAACACAGAGGCGAAGTGATTTCTTCGAAAATAAAAACTAAATCAACTAATATGTTCCCAGTTATACCAGATGGGACCTGCTCCTCTGTGTCCTTTATTAGGGTAAACCAGGAGGGATGGGACTGAAGGCAAGAGTATTTCACACTGCTACAATTAAAGGAGTCTCAGGTCAATAATTTATTAAGTGGTCAGTGTTTCTAATCAGCCTCTCAACCTTGCAGCTTTTCAGCATTCAAACTTAGTTCTGAATTTTGCATGAAGTTGCAGTTTTGTAATTTGTGTCCATCTGACTGTCATGGCTTTCAAGAATATTTGAAAATTAGCCTGAAATTTGAAAATTAGACACAAATGAGGGCCTTTTGCTCTTTTCTATACACTGCACTGTGTAAGCTGCTGCATTTAAAATTATATTACTCCAGTGGTCTTGAGCAGAATGGACATTTCACAGTCTGAAAGAGATGTCCTTCTTTGGGTTTGGGGACACAGAGCAACCAGCCCAGGGTGCAGCTTCCCTGAGTGTCACAGACAAAAGCAGCTTAGCCAGGTCTCCCTGCTCGATCAGCTTTACCCAGTGCACTGTAAAATTACCTGAGCTCCACTCTTGTGACATGGACAAAATTGAGTTTATTTACACCCAAATGGCATTTTTTAGCTGAAATTACATTTGTTGACCTGGTATTCAGCTACCAGGTTGGGCAAATGGCAGTGATGATGTTGAAATTTCTGAGTCCATCACCTACAACTAATACTTCCTGACTTAATTATCAGGATTTAAGCATGTCACCTACACAGTTACCTAAGGCTTACTCACGGCCTTAAGAGTATCAGTGCTTTTCTAAATCTACTTGTGGATCTCTTCTGGAGTGACATATAGGCTGCCATGTCATCTGGCATTTCTGAAATCCACACTGCTGGTGGCTTGTTAGCTGTGAGGGAGAAAATTACGTGGCTATCTCAGACCCTAAGGAAAGAAGGGACTTTGGGAAGGGAATTAATTCCCTAATCTGAGAATTTGGAGCCTGTTTGTGCTCCCAGCACTGTGACTGACTTGTTAGTTGACCCCCAGATGTTGCAGTTCCCAGCCCCGAGTGTGATGCTGGACGCAGTGAGCTGTTACAAAGCCCATCAGTAATTTTTGCAGAATAATTACAGAAACATAAGCCATGTAAAGATGGAAATCACAGTGCAGATATGTGTCAAAGCAGGGCTGTCTTTCAGGTGGCCTAGAGGGTCACAGCCTGTGCATTTGCAAATGCACCCCCTGCTCTAAAGCTGTGAGCGTGGGGCTGAGTTTAATTGCTTTTTTGGGATTATAGTGAGAGCTGTGACAGCTCTGGCTGTTGCCAGTGGGTTTGTACTGTGAGTGACAGACATTCATTGAGGGCTTTTGCAGTGCTCCACTCATTACCCGTAATCCATCATGTTAGAGACTGTGACCCTCGGCTGAGCAGCTGTGGTGCCCGTGCCACGTTAATTTGTTGAATGTTTTGTGGCATGATTTTTCATTTGGCTCTAAGGCTCTCTCCTGAATCCTTGTTGATTGTCAGTCCAGGTCACTTGTCTGCTCCTCAGCAGCCAGAGGGTGTTTCCACTGCCCTCTCAGGGCTTGTGAACCCCAGGGCAGGCGATCCACTGGTATTAATTACAGAATCACAGAATCATTGCCTCTTTTACTTTGGAAAACACCTCCAAGATCAAGTCCAACCATTAATCCAACACTGCCAAGCCCACCACTAAACCATATCCCCAAATGCCACACGTATACAACTTTTAAATCCCTCCAGGCATGGTGACTCCAACGCTTCCCTGTGCAGCCTGTGCCAATGCTTGGCAGCCCATTCAGTGTAGAAATTTTCCTAATATCCAGAGCAAACTTGTGTGTGGTCAGCGAGGCTGCTCCTGGGAAGCACTGACTGCCAGTAGGAGTAAAGGCCCACCATGCTTGAGGCTTTAAAATGCTCCAGCTGGTCAAAACTATTCTGCCTGTTGATCTCCATTTCAAAGGAAATTGAGTCAGTTGGAGAAGTTGCTAGAAAATAATGGCTGCTGACATCCTCGCTGTGTGAAATAGCAGCAAAGGGTCGAATTCTGCCACCCATTATCATGTCAGGCATTTCTTTTGTTCAGCTGCAGAGCCTGCCGGGGACCAGGAGAAAGTCTCACCCCTCCAGTCCTCTCCTTGTAGCTGCTTTTATTAAACAGGCGTCGTTCCTGTCAATGTGAATAAAGGGAAGAGAGAGCAGTTCATTATCCAGTGTATCACTTTGAGTCTAATACTAATTAAAAGCTTTGCCATCACTTCTCTGGAACCTATTCTTAGAAATTATGTAAATTAATTGGAGTTTTGAAGAGGAGCATATGCCAAATCCTAAGTAATTCCCTGCTGGCTGAGGCAGCTCCAGCGCTGGAACTGGAGAATGGCATCAGAAATCTTTCTTCTTTCCTTTTGTGGCTGCAAAAATAGAAAGCTGCTTTGGTAAATTCTGATGATTCTCTTTAGCCAGTGTACGAGACAGATCAAATATCCAGACCCTGACCATTTTCCAGAGAGGTGCAACACAAAGGCTTTTTCTCCCTGAAAGCTTTTCCATCTGAAAAATGACATTTAACACAGAAAGGGTTTTTACTTCCACAGCATTTCTCCAAAGAAATGCATGTTTCTGCTTCAAATAGGATTTTGACCCTCAAAAGGGAGAGACGTACTTGAGATCCTGTGAACTCCCCTTGTGAGTTCACTCTTGCTGCTAATTTAATGGGGAAAGTATTTACTTGCTATGCTGAAAGACAAGGGAGATTTGCTCCCAAGGTACACAGTGCTTTTGAAGTAAAATACTTTTAAATATTATTAGTGCTTTTTTCCCCCCTGCTTAGTTTTCCCCTTTGAAAAAAAGCCAAAACAAATAAAAGGAGAAACACCAAAGAAAATGGTTCAGATAAAATGAGAAGCAGTGTGGTTTGGTGTCAGTATATTTTGGTCTCAATCAACAAATCACTTTAAAAGTTGATTAAACTACTTGCGTGTTTAAAGGTAAACATGATTAAGTACTTTGGTGGATCTTGGCTTATTACATATTGAGGCTGGATCCGAGCGTGAGGTGAATCATGGAACATTTGTGGGGAGATGCTGATTCCAGATGCACATTCTACAAAGTTTTCTTTTCTTTACCACCTCGCCCCGAGGATTAAGAGACTCGGAGTGTGGATTCTCAGGCAGGAGGAGGCAGCCCTCCAGCCCAAAAGATATTTTTCCTTCAGGAGTTTGAAGTTCAGTGCGGGTGAGATTGGAGTTTTGCAGCCAGCATCTTTCCCCTCTGAAGCCTTTTTAGTATTAAAGGTGGCAGTTTTCCATGGGACCTTAAAGCTCATCTCCTTCCACTCCGGGACACCTTGCACTATCCCAGGATATTGTACACTTCTAGGGATGGACATGCACAACTTCTCAGGGAAACCTGTCCTAGTGACTCAGTTCCCTCACAGTAAAGAATTTGTTCCTAATATCTTTTTCAGGTTTTTTCAGTTTAAAACCACTCTCCCTCATCCCATCATTGCATGCCCTTATGAAAAGGATGCTCAAACTCCTGGATGTCTGCTCCATCCTCAGCCATTAGTTCCTTGGGCTCTGGACCATTATTCTTAAATGTTCCTCAGTTTCCTCATCAGTATTTTCTTCTGCTTTGAGACAAAATTCGTTATAGTTCCACTGGTGTTTTGTTCTGCTTTTTGGTTCTCACCGAGAAGGGCTCTGTAGCACTGCAGGTTGGTAAGATGAAAACAACCATTCTTTTGGCTGTGGTTGGAGCTTGTAAAAATCCTTATCTCTAGCAGCAGTTGGAATGTAAGAGCCCAAAATAGAAGTTGTTAAGCCCTTACAAGTGCAGACAGTTCTTGGGAAAAGAAAGCACAATGAAACACAACTTCGGATCAATAGAAAATCATTTTAGAGCAAGAATACCACGTGTAGCAATGAATGTAGATGGGATTGTTGTTGCTAACCACTTATTAGATAGCAAGCTTTCTGCATGTATTTTGGAGTAGTCTGTATTTTGGAGTAGTCTGTAAGTGTGTGCTAAATACAGCATCATCTCTCTCTATGCTTTTATTGGCTAACGCACCAGTGGTTTAGAAATACTGTGGGACATTTTTATTGAACGAACACAAAATGCAGTCATTACCCTGGAATTAGGGTGGCAGCTTGTGTGATTGTTAGATAGGGGTCACAAGGGATGGAGTAATTAGGTTTTAAACTAAACTGGTGGCAAAGCAGGGAGTTGAATCTGGGTTGCTTCTGAATTTCAAGACTGCATTCTGCACCCCCAGAGCTGCTGTGGGGAACCCTCTGCCTGTGGATGCAGACAGGTTTTATCCCAGGGGGAAGTGTTATGTTGGAGATGTGCTTGAACACAGCTGCCTGTTTTCCCACCATCATGTTCTCTGGTTGCCCACATTTTGGGTCTGAGTTCACTGTCCAACCTGTAATCCATTTCCAGTCTCCTGGCTGAAAAAAAAAAGCCAGACCCTTTCCATCTTGCCATCTTGGAGACCATCCCAGTGCTTGTTTTGGTGCCCTGCAGGTGCTGGGCATCTGTCAGGGTAAATCAGGGCCATGCTGAGCTTTTTGCATCCAACTTGTGCATTACCCTGGGGGCCTTCAGTTTGGGTCTTGGCACCTCTGGACTCTCAGTTGCTCCCTGAGGGTGGTGGCTGTCACAGGTGGAGAGGCTCTGCCCACGGGAGATTTTCAAGCAGCAGTTTCTCAGCCAAGTTCTCCTTTTGGTGATCACAATCTCCTTGTGGACCAATTTCTGGTTGGATGCTGAGATGGACATACCCTGTGCTTTAGGTATGATGGGCTTGGTGCTGTAGATGTGTCCTCTAGGACTGAGGTTGTTCTGTCTCCTTCTGTGGCTGGTTTGGCATGAAAAGAACATAGGGCCAGCTAAGTTGACAAAACCCACACATGGATGTCTTTCAGATAGATTTTCAGATGTGTTGGCTGCTTCTTGATGTCACCACGTGTTCCTCTTCCTACAGGACCACGCTGATTTGAGAAACCACTTCTTCACTGTGGGGATGAAGCTGGAGGCAGTGAATATGAGGGAGCCATTTCATATCTGTCCTGCATCAGTGACCAAGGTGAGTGCTCAGAAAGGAGCGATGGAAAGAGCCTATCTGGGAAACCCTTCCTGATTTTCGCTACATTTAGGAAGAAAACCAAGAATGGTACTTAAGTAGCTGGAGAACACATTAAGAAACGGATTTAAAATGCATGGATGTTCCTAATTAATTATTTCTTTCCCACATCCATTACCAGCTGATTCCATACACTTAAAACCAATGGGGATGAGCATGTTAATCTACAACTTGCATGCAAAAAAAAAAAAGGATCCCTCTTTTGTCTCTGTCTTCCTTCCATCTATATGTATTTTCCCTGCACGTACGAGAAACCTTTGGAAATAAAACAGCTGAATGGAGGTGGTAGCTGGATATTTAATCCACACACTCAAATGCAAGAGGGAGGAAGGCTCAGGGGTCTTCAGGATCATCTCCAGTCACTGCTTAGTTGTAGGACCCTGAACCTCAGCACTTCACATTGCTTCTATTCACCCATCTCTAAAACTCAGGCTTTGATCTCTTGGGTAGAAACACTTTGATGCAAAGGTTTAGGTGAGAGCAAATTATTTTCAGTAGTTTGATCCCCAGGTTTGGCTGTTTCAGCTTTCCATGTTACCTAATGTTGCAGCAAATCTAACCTCTGATTTTGGTCTCTTCTTTTTCACCCTTAGGTTTTTAACAGTCATTATTTACAAGTGACCATTGATGACTTGAGACCTGAACCCAGCAAAATCTCGATGCTTTGCCATGCAGATTCCTTGGGGATCTTGCCAATACAGTGGTGCCTTAAAAACGGAGTCAATCTCACACCTCCCAAGGGTTTGTATTCCTTCTCAGTGATTTTTGGGTTTACTCTAAAGGACATTTGCTTGTTATTATTGGCTTTAAAATTGTGGTGGTTGCTGTAGAGCATCAGCTGAAGTATCTCAAGCCAGAGTAGTTTTCTGGAGTGATTGGAGCTGTTCTAGCTCCTACCAGTCCATGAATATCTCAGCAAATGTTTCGTGCTGGTGGATTGATGTCCCTGTGCTTTGAAGTCTGATTAAGGCTTGTGAAATCCTCGTGAATTCCTGTGGGATGAATCCTAGCAGTTCTTTGTGTATGTAGAGAGCAAAAGGAGCATTAAAAGTCCAGTCACTGTAGAGGCAAACCCTGTTTCATCCACTTTGGTACAATACCGAGGCCAAGCAAAGCTCCTAAATCTGAATGTCTGAGCTAAAAACAGCTGCCTGCCCAGGAGTGTGGAGGGATTTCCTTGGCTGTCTCAACAAATCCCAGGGCACACTGCAAGCAATGTTCAGGTCAGAGCCAGGAGAAGCAGCCTCCAGCCCTGCTATTCCTCAGCTTTGTAGCAGTGCAGTTAATTACTCTCAACTTCAGACAACCACCTGTGGTGCCCTAGCAATATTTCTTTGCTTGCAAAATGTGTTGGTTCCCTGGAATTTCAGGTTTTTGAAGCTGGCTGGGTTGTTGGTCTGTTGCCAAAAATCAATGTTGCTTGGGAGTAAGAAATGCCTCAAAAAAAAAAAATCAAGTTAAGTTTTGTGTATGAACTTTTGACTTCATTTTGGAAAAAGCATGATGCTGCCAAACCCAGGGAAGGGAAGGGTTATTCCCTACCAGATTAAAAATCTTCTTATGTATATCCAGAGTGCTTCTTCAGCACACATAATTTGAAATTCCCACAAAAGTCCTGGAGCCCTGTGCCTGCAGCTGCATGCGGTGCATCCATGATTGCTCTGCTGCTTCTGCTGAAATAAATCTGCTGTCTGGGGCTTTGGCTCTCTCCTGCTGAAACCCAGGTGTAATGATAATGCCTGTGTAAGCATTCACTGATTCTGGCCAGAAAATTTGCTAGAAATCAAAGTAAATGGAATATTTTGGGGTTTTTTCCACCCAAGTTCACACGCAGCATGCCCAGGCAGGATAACTAACTGAAAGACACTATAGGCTTAAAAATTTCCAATCCATGCTGACACAAAGCCTGTCTGAGATGTTGGTTTATGGGTCAAGTGTGAATAGTGAACTCTATTTTAGATGCCAACATTTTAAGACATATCTGAAGCATCTGTCATGTGAATATTTTCCAGCTTGGCCAGGTCTTGTGGGACGTGTCCCTGCCTATGGCAGAGGGGTGGAACTGGGTCACTTCCAGGCCCCTTCCCACCCAAACCATTCTGTGGTTCTGTGATCTCATGTGACACCTGGTTGTTGGGATCCACCTGGGCACTTGAGGAAGGGCAGAAAGTCTCTGGTGAAAATAAAATTGGCATTCTGCTCTGAGATCAGAAATCCTGGGGAGAAGCTGTTAAAAAGGCATAAAGGCAGTGGCAGATAGATGCATTCTGTGTGTTGCTGTGGTTTTTATACTGTGTATAAGGATTGCATGTCCAAACTGAATTTTAGCACCTTAAAACCTTTTCTATGGGCTGACATGTTCTTTGAGTTACTAAAATCTAATCAGATACTAGAATGAGTTATTTGAAAATAAACGCAAACTAAATACAACAAAAACCCATAAATGGCCAAAAAAGAAAGCAAATGGGAAGTGAAAAGCATCCAAACCTCTGGTTAATTTAGGCTTGACAAGGAGGTTTTCTGATCTCAAAATCAACTTTTTTTTTTTGGTCAGAACAATATGCCAGGTTGAGTTATTGGAATTTGGAGTCCTTTATTTGTCTGATATCCATTGTCTTTCTTTTTTGCTTATCAGAGCTTTATTGTAGACAAATAAAGAGTAAATGGGTCGTGAACAGGAGGTGCAAATATTTGCTACTCAAAATAGAGAGCAGTGTTTTCCTGTACAGTGCCAAAAATGAATACCCATTAACTGCTGCTGTATAAACATTGAACAAGCTCTGTTTGTATTTATTAGAGTAGGATTTATAGACTGCTTCCCTTTAGAGTAACAATCATTGTTTTATGAGCTATTATTAAGTGGGGGGGGGGAAACATTTTGATAAGGCTTCTCGCTGTAAGACTTACTTAGGAAAAGCCAATTCCAAAACCTCCAGTACATTTGTATTGTTATATTTGCTTTGAATTAGGTTCTCATGCTGGGCTCTTCCATGCCCAGATGGCAAACCCGGTGAAGGTGTTGCATGTCTGAGGAGCAGCAGCTGAGTTGTGCAAACCCAGCTCTCAGTGTTGTCCCTTGGGCCGAGCCTTCCAGGGTGGCAGGGTGTGAGTGCTGGTGGGGGCACCGGGTACCTGGTACCTCCCTGTGTGCTGAGGGAGGCAGCTGAGAGCAGGATCAGGGAATCAGGGAGTCTGTGAGGTTGGAGAAGACCTCCAGGCAAGCTGGGTCCTTGAGTCCAACCTTTGATCATCACCTTGTCAACCAGACCACAGCACTGAGTGTCCAGTTGTTTCTTCACTGCTTCCCTGGGCAGCCCGTTCCAGTGCCTGACAACCCTTTCCGTGAAGAAATTCTTCCAAATATCCAGCCTGACCCTCCCCTAGTGCAGCTTAGTGCTGTTCCCTCCCCTCCTGTCCCTGTTCCCTGGAGCAGAGCCCCTCTGGCTGTCCCCTCCTGTCAGGAGCTGTGCAGAGCCACAAGGTCCCCCCTGAGCCTCCTTTGCTCCAGGCTGAGCCCCTTCCCAGCTCCCTCAGCCCCTCCTGGGGCTCCAGCCCCTTCCCAGCTCCCTTCCCTGGACAGCTCCAGCCCCTCCAGGGCTCTCTGGCCATGAAGACCCAGAACCGCCACAGCCCTTGAGGTGCAGCGTCACCATGAAAAGGCCAGAGACAAGTCAGGGTTAATGTGAACTCAATTCTTGTCTGTTCCCCTTTTGGAATCCTCCTTGTGCTGCTGCAGTGGGTTATTTTGAACTCCCCAGATGCCCTCCCAGGCTCCATTCCTGCTGAAGCCTGAAGGAAAAGGGCTTCCAGTGGTTCCAGTGGTGCAGGGCCAAGCATGGTGACAGCACAGTCAAGTTTTTGTACCTCGCTAAAACGCCTCTAATGGGTCTTTTCCATCCACTCTGACAAGATCTGTGTAGTTTAAAATTGAGATGCAAAACCCATCTGTGAGGGGTTTAAATTGGAGATAAAAGATGGAGAAGACGTGTGAAGAAAATACTGTTGCAAAAATTGTTAAAAAACAGTACAAGGATTTTTTTTTATGGAAAAGGAACATTCTTTATAAGTAACTACTCTTTTTTTCCTTCCCTGTGCATGTTTAGTTTTTTAATTATTATGCACTTTAATGCCCCACAGAGACAGGCTTTGTAGCTCAAGGCTTTATCTCAGTAATTTGTTTGTCATGAATGCAATTACTTGGACTAGAAATCATCTTATCCAAGATACTTGGATCTTAGCAGGATGCTCGACGCATTCTTTTCAAAAATTTTACCCCCTTTTTTTCTGGGATCTGGCAGACTGATAGGGGATTACTCTCAGTATTCCAGTCCTTGCCTGTGAAAAAAAGTCACAATTCTCATTGTCATAAATGATTCATTCACATTTGATCTTGAATGTCCCTTTTTGACTATCAATGCAAAAGGCATTTAGGGATGTTCTGTGAAATGATACCAGGCTGAGATTTCTAGGGAGATTGAGGGGAGAATTTGGCCTTTGAGTGACTCCTGAAACCTTCCAGTAAGGGTAGTTCTGCAGTAATGTCATTAGAGTATCCACAGGCCCCTGTTCAGGATTAGCACTCACTGGTTTCAAGCACTGTAAAAACAGAGTTAAGAGGCAGGCAGAAAAAAAAAAAAGCCCCCAAAAGCAAAAAATAAATAAAAAACTGTACCAAGCATTTGTTGCATAAATTGCCAAGTAAGAATAGTGGATGAGCAGAAGTCTGATTTGTCTTTCTGTGATGGGACTCCTTGAGAGATGCTCATATTAAGGAATCCCTTTATGCAGAAGCAGAGGCTGAGAGGTTTATCTGTTTGCTGAGGCTGTTTGAGGGAGATCTGCATTCATTTTCCTGCTCTCCTCCAGATTTCTGTAACATTTTTACTGTGATGGGATTCACCTCACACACCGTGAGCTGCTGGGGAGCCAGTCAGGAAGGGTACATGAATGAAGAGAGGGGAATTTATCTCCTATCAGCTTCTGATTGTGCTGATCCCCTCCCTGTCCACTCCTGAGGGAGCAGCAAATAATCCAGGTCCAGCTCCATGACCTTGTCCACCTTTTAGACAGCTAAAAGCAGGAGAAAGAAGTCCATAACCAGCCCCATGTTTGTCTGGCACAGTGGCACTTGTCATTAGTTATGGGTTTGTTAAAAGTTGGGAGGTGCTCACTGAAAAAGGAAAACAGGGAAAATAATTATGTCTTACTGCTTTTTAATGGGGAATTGGCAGTGAAATGCAGGAGGTGTGGGAGTTTTGTCCTCTCTCTGTTGTGTGGACTGGTGGCTGATGGCTCTTTTTGTTTTGTCCTCCTGCAGGTTACTCTGGCCAGGACTTTGACTGGGCAGACTACCAGAAGCAGTGTGGAGCTGAGGCAGCACCTCATCTGTGCTTTAGAAATGTAAGTTCTTCCTTTTGCTCCTGTCCATCCACGTGAAACAAAACAGCTTGCAGAGAAAAGGTGCTGCAAGGCTTTGAGAAGTTCTCCCAGAGCACCTTGAGGCTGCCTTAGGAAGGAAACTGGGGGAGTGTTCCAAGTCTTCATCCCTAAAAGAGGAAAAACACTTATTTTAGTCTTGTCTTTATCTGTAATTATCCTGCTCTTCATCCCCTCTCTGGTTCTGTACAGCACTAAAAGGATCTCAACTGGTTATTGCTATTAATTCAAGTGCTACTAAAAATAATTCAGGTACAGAAATTGCATAGTATCATTTGGCTCTTTTTACATTTTAGGTGTTTTATCTGTATCCCAGAGATACAGAGAAACCAAACCACATGTATTAAAATGCTAAATGTTGAAAATGTATGAGAGGATGATTAACCCTCATGGATGCTCTGGTCCTTGGGACAGTTCATGTCCTTCCTTGATGCTGCAACAGTGATGTGAGAGTGATGGATGCCTTTAAGATTCACAGCTTTTGAAATAATCTTTTGCAGTCTGTTTTATGGCAATGACAGCCCTGTGTGGCTTGATCTGACTGGTGTTCATTGCTTGGGGAAAGGCAGATGTAGCTTCTGCCTTTTCCAGCAACCTGGTGCTCTCCTTCGTGTGCCCATCAACTGATGGAGGTTGAGATCCCATCAATAACTGAAAATACTCCTGATGGTGGTACCTCAATGTTAGTGGTGCACCTGAAGTAAGCACAGAAAGCTTTGCAAAATAAGGTGGTGTCATGAATGATGGGCAGACAGGTTTCTCTAGGAATTGTACAGCTTTTCACTGGGCTCAGAAGTCACAGGACTCAGGGATGGGATGTTTATGGAAAGCAGAATGGAGACAAGCACCAGCTGTGGTTTTCCATGGCCTTCCTCATCTGTGGTGGCCTAGGGGCAGCCTGGCTTGGAAGCTTTGCTGGTGAATTAGTGAATTTTTTATTGAGCTCAGAGGAATTGTACCATGAGCAGTGTCTGACTTGGGAGTCAAATCCCAGAGTAAGTAATTTCTTTGCCCCAGTAAATCCCTTTTCCTGAAGGGACTTAAAGCAAAGCTTTCCAGCAGTCCTGAGGGAAGCAGCATCACACCAATACAATGGGGCTATTTTTGCGTTTCTGTTCTGCAAGCATCCCCACCTTTTCTTTAAATCTTTTCATTTTGCCAAGTAGTGGATCTCTTCTCTCAATATTGGCATCCTTGAGAAAAGTCTCTGCATAATATCCTTTAAGATTTAAGTCAGATCTGGGCATTTTTTGGTCCTTTTTTAAAAAAAGAAACATTCACCAGATGAACACGTTCTTCCATTCTTATTCTTCCACTCTTAATAACACAATTCTTTTCAGAGGGAACTGCTCTGTTGTCACTTGTGCAGTCTCCTGGCTGGCTGGTCCCCTTGAATTGTGGCTGTGAGGAGCTCTTTGATGGAAACTTTTTTGCATCTCCCACCTCGTGCAGCCAGACGTGGTGCTGGCAGTGGAGGTGCTGTCGCTGTTTCCCCAGGAGGGATTTTTAACAAGGAGAGGCAGTTATGAAATGGATTGACGTGCCCAAATGTGTAGTAAAATAAACTCCACCTAACTGTTTTGCCATTGATTTTGTATAAATGAGCCTCCAGCACCGAACTGCAATGAAAGGAGCCGGGGTGATGATAAATGGCATTTCCTTGTTAGGCAACATAAAAGGCATTTAAACAAACTCAGCCTGCATTCCTGCAGCCCTGGCCATTAGCAGCTTTTGCAGGGTGAAGCTGATCTGTGTGCTGAGCAAGGTTTGAGGCAGTCTAAGGTGTGTTTGAGAGTAGCAGCCTGTTCTTGGATGGAAAAGAGACCAAAGCCATGAAGTTTTAGTCTCTCAAAGAGCTCTCAGTAGTTGTTGAAGGTGAAGTTTCCATGGTCCTTGGTGTTGTACCAATAGCAGGAGGGTTGAATTTGAGCCTGGCTTCCAGTTTCTCACATAGGATGAGGGTTTGGTGTCATTTGGAGTCAGTGGCAGTTGTTACCCATGCCAATTATTATTAGCAAAAAATCTCATCTCGGAGGGGGAACCCTTTCTGTGTGCAGAGAGATGCAGAACAGGTGGAACAGTGGGGAGGGAAATCCAAGGAGAGGAAGCCCTGGTATGGACACAGGTATTGCATTAGTGTGTTTTCAGGGAGAGTGGGAGGAGGGAGGGGTGGAAGGAACAGTGGCAATGAACACAACTGGATCCATCTGCACTCCAGCCTTGTTCATTGAGCTTAAAATAGAATCACAGCATGGTTTGGGTTGGAAGGGTCATTAAAGACTGTCTAGTTCCAATCCCCTCATCCCATGGGCACTGCTGCCACTCACTAGATGGGGTTGCTCAGAGGTCCATCCATGAAAACTCCATGAAGAAAAGCATACTTGAAAAAGTTACTCGGGTATCTTCAGCTTCAGTCATCTTGGGTGACTGAATGTATGAAGAGGTTTCTCTGGTCTCAGAGCAAGATGGATTTTTGCTTTATAACATTTCTCCTAGCAAGGTGAGGGATGCTTAAGCACAGGAGTTCTGGGAAGCCTCTGGGTCGTATCACATTAACAGAAAATGCATCACTGGCAAACATTCAGACATCCTTGGAGCTGAGGTGGAGCAACCTCCTCCCAGTGGCCCAGGAGTCAGGGACAGAACATGACATGGATTTCATCACTGAATTTTCATATGGATGTTGGTGCAAACCTGCTCCAGCTTGGGCTCCTGTCTCCAGGGCCAGAGCCTCCTGTGGGTATCCATCTCCTCTGACAGAGATCCTCCTGGGGCAGTGACTCTGCTCCCCTGCAGACCCCCATGTGCTGCTGGGGCACAGCTGCCTCACCATGGGCTGCACCAGCACAGCTCTGATTTGGCTCTGGTTGCCTTTGCATTCTTGAGGGCATCCTGCCCTTCCAGCAGAAAGCACACCGTGCTAAATGTATGCTTCCCAGCAGACACTCTGGTTGAAGTTGTGCAGTGCTGCAGTGCTGTGTTTCAGCATTGTCTCCTGCCTCTTTCAGACATCCTTCAGCCGTGGCTTCACCAAGAACATGAAGCTGGAGGCAGTGAACCCCAGGAACCCTGCAGAGATTTGTGTGGCTTCCATCACCTCGGTGAAGGGACGGTTGATGTGGCTGCACCTGGAAGGTACATGCTCTAAAGGCTGCTTGTGCTTGTCTGCTTCACTCACTCACTCACTCAATTTTGTCCTTCATTCCCTGCACAAAATTGCTCTCTCCAAGTTTTCAATTTTATGCATATTGACCAGTTATGTTTTATGAGGAATTACATTTACCTGCTCTTTCTCTGGAGGAGCTGCACGTTCCTTCACCCTTCCATCCATGTGGTCTTTATCACCATCATAACAGCCTCCTCCCTTCCTAGGAATAAAAGTTTGTCTCACTTGTGCAGCTGAGACTTCTACAGCAACTCCCAACCTGACAGTTTGTACAGTAGGAGAGGTCTCTAATCAAAGCCCTTAAAGCTGGTAAAAATGTTGCCAGGAAACCCAAAGTGTTACAATTCCTCCTGAGTGTTTGCTTTTGGTAGAGCAACAGGTGTTGGTTTTTAACTCTAAGATGATTGTTTGCCTTCTAGCTCAAGGTAGCAAAAGCTTATCTGGAGCCTGGTCTGGACACAGGGCAAATATTTTTTTTTAATTGCTGGAATCAATAATTGTTTGATATTTCATTCTCACTAAGGTGTTGTTGAATTTACACCCATCTGATCAAGGAATTTGACCCATTTTGGCAACTTCTTTCTTTAAATGATCTTCACTTGTATATGCCAAAAGTGTGGATAGATGCAGGAAAAGGGCAACACACTCTCACGTTGCTTCCTCTTCCTTCCCTCATCTCTTTCTTCCTGCCTTTTACTCTTTTAATTTCTTAAAGGATGTTTTTTTACAACTTACCATAAAAAAGCCTTGTGTGCATCTACTTTCTTTTGAGTTCTGATGTATAGATGCTTTAAGCTTGGTTTATATCTCAATAGAAAGTTGAATGATCTGTCGTAAACAGAAAAGATGCAAAAGACTGCAGAAAATAGAAAGAAATCTTTGCTGCTGTAGGAATACATCACTACAGTAAGCACAGTGTTATGCAAAAAGCAGGCATTAAAAAAAAACCCACAACCAAAATGAAACCCTGCTTGTAGAGTTGTAAAATAAATGTGGCTTGAAGTGTGGCATGTTTTTTTTTTTTTTGACTCCATTAATATAGTGTTGTTTCTAAGTGATTATTTATATTCTGGAAGCAGCAAGGCTCCCCAACTTCCATGGAGAGCCCCTCTCTGAAGACCTCAGGTCCCACCATATATCACAGGCACCTCTGAAGCTTTCATTGTTGCCCTCCCAGTTTCCCAGTTTGACAGGCCAGGCTGCAGCCATAAACCAGGAGCACAGGAGTTAAGCAGGGCCGAGTTAGACGTGAGGGAACATTGTGTGATAAATCACACTTTGTACAGTAGCAAAACCCTAAACTCCAGGGCGAGCGTTTAATGAGCAGCAGCGCGGTTCCCCCGTGGTGGAGGAGAAGCTCAGGACTGATGAGATGCTCTGCGCTCTCTGCTACTTTATTACTCATCATCTGCATTGTTAATTTTTACTGGTTCATTTTAGATTTTAGAGCTTGAAGCTTTCTGGTGTGAATTTATACAAGTAATAATGCATGCTGCCTGCACAGCCCAGGAATTTGAGGAAAACCCTTTGGTTAATCACTTCTCCAGAGAGGTTTCTTTCCTGTAATTTCCGCTTTTGCAGTTTTCTGGAGTTGCTGCTCCGTTCTACCCATCCTGTAAAATTCATGATAGACATTTCCCTCGCCCTCTTTCTAGTCTCCTTGTTTGCCCTTTAACCTCCCAGTTCCCATGGACATTTCTTGCTCTGATAAGAGAGCAGCATAAAATGCAGCAGATGAAATTAATGAGTCTCAAAAAAGCTGTTTTGCACTCCTGTGGGTGAGGCCGAAGGAAGCACTCCGATGTTGGAAGTGGAAAGCAGGGTTATCAATTGCCAGAGGGCAGAAGCAGTGCCAGGGAAGGGACAGAGTAGCTGTGAATATGTCTTACAAGAGGAACAAGGTGTTGCAGGAGAATGGGCATTGTTCTGCTTTCCTGTTCCTCAGGGTGGCTGCAGCTGTAAACTTCAGAAGCAGAATGTTCATAGAACCGTTGTGCTTGGAAAAGACCCTTCATGTCTCATTTACCCTGCTTCTGAGCAGGAAAGTGCATTTCATCTGGTTACTTTATAATAATTTAGAATTGTAGAATAATTAAGATTGGAAAGCACCTCTGAAATAATTGAGTCTGTTTTGTCAGAATAACACCATTGAAATAATGAAGTAATTGGTTTTCTGAGATCTGGTGACATTTCAGTGGGGTCTATGTTGATTTCTTGCCCTGTTTAGGGCTTGATCCATGGCTTGCTCACTATATGCATGTCTTGTCACTGACTCACTCTTGTCAGGTGGGCTCCTTGCCTGGATTTGTGGTGTCAGGTGAAAATGGAACTCCCCACTGGAGCTTTCATCAGGTTCAAACTGAGCAGTGACCCCATGGTATTATCTTGTGGAGAGAAATGGTTTTTCAGGGAATTTCAGCTGCTGAAATCTTGTATTCAGCAAGTTGTGTCCTTCCCCTGTGCCTTCATCCCATTCTCTTCCCCATATTCCAGTATGTATTTTCAATGGATAGTGCATGAACACAATGCAGGGCTCAGAGAAACACCATGAAGACATCCACGGGTCTACACAGAGGTCATGATTGCATTTTTTTCTTTATTTCCTCCAGCAGTGTGATCACCAGCACCTATTTCCCAGCCTCCTTGGGCTTTTTCATGCAGCCAAACACTCTCAGAGCAGCAGGTTTATTACTGATCCAACTGCTGCACCTCAGCCTCAGCGCTGTTCCCATCACAAAGTTCAATTACTGTTTCAATTACACCACAAGCCCTTGATGAACATACATTAGTGGGAAGCTCCCTGTAGTTTTCTGGCTGTGCACAGTCAAACACTTGCTGCCTTAAGCAGGAGGCAGAGATGTTTTAACAGATGCCAAGGCGAGGGTGGTGCAGGGGAAGCTGCTGATCCTTTGGTCCCTTTTATTAGGAGATCACCCCATGCTGGTGCTGGAGCTCTCTGTCCTGGGGTGGAATTGGCAGAGGGAGGAGGTGAAGTTGCTGTCGCAGCTGTGCCAGGGCAGTTGAACTTGAACTGGAATAGTTAAATAGTGCCTTGACTCAAGACACAAGAGTTGTTTTTGAAAGTTGTTTTTGAAAGTACTCAAAGGCAGCAGGAATATCTTCACTGGATTTTGGAAATCAGGTAAATTAGGGGAAAAAAGCAGGAAATTTTTCCTTCATTGAAGGGGTGGTCAAGCATTGGAACAGGTTTCCCAGGGTAGTGGTGGAATAACTCTCTGGAAGTGTTCAAAATTTATGTAGATGTGGGCCTGGCAGTGATGGGTTAGTGGCTGGGCTTGATTTTGAAAGTCTTTTCCAGCCTAAATCATTCTTTGTTTCTGTGAGTGGGACCCACATAAATGAAGACAGGAGATTATCTTCTAAAGCAGGTGCAATAACCAAATTGGAAGATAATTGCTTTAACAAGAGACTTCAGGTGAAGTTTTGGAGTCAGCATCGTGCCAGAGACCTTGATGCATGTCTCCCACTTGGGATTTTCATACTGCTTCTGTTCTGTTGGGTCATCAGCTCTTGTTTCATGTGAGGAACCCTAGGAGAATTCATGGCACTTCTGGACAGAAGAGTGGCCACCTCTCACCCTTAAAACAATGGGACTCAAGGGCAGAGTTGCACAAAAAAGCTTCAGGGAAGCACTGGAACATAAAAACCTCTCTCTTACATTAGCTACCAGCCTGGGAAAGCCTGGATACACTCTATTACTATTAAAAGCAAGCATTCAACAAGTCCTTCTGACTCAGTTATGCAAGTTCACAAAATATCTAGGGGTCAGCCCGGCTGTCTTGTCGAGGGAAGTTATATATGTTTAACTTCCTGGTTTTTGGCTGCTTCACTGCACACCCTCAGTGCTTTTAATGGCGTTTTCCTCTGGACCACATTGCACTGTAAATGCAGCAGCCCCATCTTTGCTGTCTGTGCAGAGCTGCAGATGAAATGGTGCCTGATTTTGGTGCAGGGAAGCAGACTTATTTTTACACGTTCCATCATTCACTTCCCTGGGCTCGTGATGGATGCTTGGGTGGCTCTGAGCTTGGTGTTCCCATGCCTAAATCCCATTATAAATTTGTGTTTCTAGGTTCACAGGTGCCTTCTCCAGAGTACATTGTTGATGTGGAGTCTATGGACATTTTCCCTGTTGGTTGGTGTGAAGCAAATGCTTATAACCTCACCCCACCACACAAAGCTGTTTGTAAGTACATAGAGACTTGAGCAGTGCAGATAATATCAGGGATTTTTCCTAAAGTCTGTAATCCCATTTTTGACACTATCAACCTACCCAGCAGATCAATAACCAGGCTGCAAGTGTACTGCAATAAATCGTAATAAATCTATTTAGTGACCAGAATTAAGCAGTTTGTATTTTTCTGTGTGATCAGCCCCTCCCAAGATGGGGTTGTTTGTGCTGGGGAAGTCTGTTCCATAGTTTGGGATTGCACACTGGGTTGTGGGTTTGCAGAGGGCTTGTTGGGCAGTGGGGTTGTCAGAGGGAAACCAGGTTTTGTTGTGCTGAGCCAGCTTCACTCAGGCAGCTGAGTGGATTAGGGACAAAGACCCCAAATTGAAAAAATAAACCATAAAATGTCAGGTGGAATGGACATACAGAGGCCATCCAGGTGCCCCTTTCCAAAACAGGATCTGCTCCATCTAAATGGAGAAATAATTGCTGCCATTATCTGATGGAATTTCTGCCCTTTCCCAGGGTATCTGTCCCTTACTTCACTGCCCTTGCCAGCTCAGAGATTTTCCTGGTGTTCAGTTTAAATCCCCTCACAGCACAATTAAGCCCACGGTGTTTTGTCCTGCCTCCAGTGCATATTAAGACAAATTTCTTTCTATTTGCATTTGAACTCAGTTCATCAGAACTCAGTGGCTTGGTGTTGTTCTCCTGTTCCAACATATCCAATCTCAAGCCACCGGGTGAACAATTTGCCTCACTGTTTATATTAATTAACATCCAAAAGGCAAATTTTAAAATGTATCAACCCTTTCGAAGAGTTAAATATGCTTAAGTTAAAAATCAGGCAGCCAGAGCCTAATTTAGGAGAATACTGCTATGGCAACATTATGCAGCCTTATCACAAGTTATTGCTGGGGATAAATTATACTGGAGGTAATCATGCTTGTAAAATGTAATCTTACCCATATGTGTTCCTGTGTGGAAAAATATTTGTGTTTTTATTTTAATTTTTTTCTTTTATGCTGATCCCATAAAATACAATATTAGCATTCCAGAGGAAAGATTAAGTGTATTATTACATCCTTAAAGTAGGTTTTAATGATGTAGTGACTTACTTAAAAAATACCAAGAAAAGATGGTGATAGTAATTAAGTACCATTTCATTGTGTTCAAAGTCGTTTTATAGTCAGTGCATTTAGACACACTTTTATGCATTCTGGGTGTACTTAACGGGACAGAAGGGTACAAAACTATTATTTACTTTCTTGCTTTTTTTTTTTGCAGTGAGAAGGAAGAGGAGAATTGCAGTTGTGCAACCAGAAAAACAGTAAGTTGTTTTGGGTTTTTTTGTTATTTAAGGTGGTGTTTTCACAGGAATGCATCGGGTCTTCCACGGGGGATAATACACAGCAGCTGTGTGTCTCGGTAACTACTGCTCAGATACTGCAGCACAGCCAGCAAGAGGATTCTTTTAAGCCTGAAATATTTGTTAGCATATTAGAAAGTCTCTGTAACAGCAATTTTTTTGCTGGCTGGGGCTGTACAGCCCCTGTCTGATGGCCAGCAAGGGATGCTTAGGGAAGATGGACCAGGAGGGCTTTTCCCTGTATAGCTCTTGCAGTTTGTAGAAATTTGAATTTAAGGGCTTTAAGGGAGGATATTTGAAGCCTGGAGGTCTAAAGCTGACACATCAGGGTATATTTTTAGAGAAGGGATGGGTCTGGCTCCTTCATCTGCAATGCCCTGCTCTGTGATCAGCCATGTGGAAGTGGAATTGTGTTGGAGCTATCTCCCTTCCTCATCCCAGGCTGTTATTGGTGTAGCTTTTGGTCCAGCCTGGGGACTGGTGCTGGCCCTTTGTCCTGTTTTTCATGCTATTAAATACACCAAATACTCTATTAAATACACCAAATTTCTCTTTTAACAGGTTACCATCCACAGTGCCTGTTGAGAAAATACCTCATGACCTGTGCCCGGTTCCTCAGCTAGACACAACAGGTAAGGATCCTTATTTCAGAGACCCATGTCCTGTATGGAAGGGGAGGACCCCAAAAAGGCAGTGAGTTGTAGGGCTGGGGAGATGGAACCACATCCTTAGGGGGTGTAAGGTGGATTGAACAGCAGATGAGGGTCTGGTTCTCCACGTATCTTTCTGGGGCTGTCAGAGTTCCCCTGGAGCTTGCCCATTTCAGATGATATTAAGACAAGGCTGGTGAATCTCTCTGGTGGAGATGGGTGCAGGTTGTTAATGGACACTGATGAAGTTGGGTGCAGCAGCACCTGATGGGTCCCCCTGTGTTATGTCAGGACTGTGTCATGTTGGCTGCTGCTTCTGCTAAAAGCAAATTGCTCTCCCCTTTAGCAGTGGCAGGAGGCTCTGAGTGCAATATTCATCCAATTAATGGTGTAAACCCAGCAGCAGGGACAGGATTTCATTCACTTTATTTCAGCAGGCTGTGGGACACATGTTGGCATTGCAGCCAACACCACATTACAGTCAGATGGGGAGAATTAGGGTCTTTTAGGGTATGATAACCAAAAAAGGTGGATAGCCAGTTGGAAGGCATGTGAACCACATCCTGAAGTTCCCATTTCTCTCCATGGTCTACAAAGGAGCCCAGAGTAATTAGTCCAGACAAGGAAAACTGCTCTGTAGAGCCGTGCTGGGTCAGGGGATGGCACTGCAGGACTTTTGGGTTTGGACAGGAGCTGAAGGGGGATTTGTAAGGCTCTTCACTGAGAGAATGTTCTCCCTGAGCTGAGTCCCTGTCTTTGAGGCTCAGCTCATACAGGTTGCAGTGAGTCACTCGTGTCCCCCTGCACTGTCAGTTCTGGGAGAGCCCTGGTTCCTTTCCCAGTCCTCCTTTCAGCAGGGTGTGCAGCCAAGTCAGTCACTACTGAAAACACTTCCTTTTCCCATGCTGGACAGATTTGAATAGCAGAGGCTTCCCTACCCTCTATCCCAGGGTGGAATTTTGTGCCTCCTTTATTCTCCTCCCCTTCCTCCCACATCTAGGAGGAAGAAGTGTGGAAAATAGAAAAACAGAAGCTTCCACAGACACAGGAGGGTTTAATTTGCAGCCTTGGAATTACTTGAATTAATGTTAAAAAAAAAAGTACACAGCCATTAAACAGAAAAACCATAAACTATGGTCTATAGTTATAAGTAAGAATATGCTTTAAGTGAGAAACTGTATTGATAAGGTAGTGAAGGGTCTATAATATAAGGGTGTAATTGTATAGAATAAGCTAATACTTTAAAAGTTATGATAAAGGCATATGTGTGTACATGTGATAGTTACCCATTAGATAAATGTATACACATTACAGTAGAAGTAAATAAAGGTGTTAAGTTAGAAAAGCAAAATAAACTTTGTGGCAACTATGCATTAGATTAGAAAGTTATATGTTATCGTGTAATGAAAAACTTGTGACCATTTTGAGCTATAGCTGACTACTTACTCTCTTAAATCTCACAGCCTCTAAGAGTAATCTTTATTTAAACAATAAATAATTTTTAACCCAGCTGTAGTCCCATCCCTTCAATTAAAACAATGATAATGATAAAGAAGGACCCTTGAGTTGTGGTATAGAAGTGCTGCAGGCGCCTCACTGCTGCTTTCTCCTTGCAGGCACCATCAATGGGAGATACTGCTGCCCCCAGCTCTACATCAACCACCGCTGCTTCTCAGGTCCATATTTAAACAAAGGCAGGATTGCAGAGCTACCTCAGTCTGTGGGGCCTGGCAAGTGTGTGCTGGTCCTCAAGGAGGTATGGCCCAGCTCTCTTTTGGGGGGATTTCAGAGGAAAGTGTGAGTCGTGGCTTGTCAGACCCAGAATTGCAAACAATGCACATAAAATTGTCCTGGAGTGGTTTCCACGAGGCAAACTGCCAGACAGGAAAAAAAGGGGCAGGTTTTGCATTGTGGGTTTTGGTGGGAGAGGTGATGTTTTGGAAACATGGGGAGTTCTGTTGGTTGGAAGCAACTTCAGTGTGGGTTGCCATCAACAGAGGAGCAAACAGCAGTGTCATGGAGACATGGGCATCTCGTTTTGGAGACATAAACAACTTCCCAAGGAGCAGGACAATGGCACTGGCCCAGCATTGGTCTGTGTTACTTTGCAGAAAAAAATTCAAGCTTATTATGGCCATAAACTGAAGCTCATTCTGGCCACGGGAACCAGTTCCAAATTCTGGAAAGGCTGAAGAGAAAACATTCAGGGTGTTGCTGTACCTGATTCTTGGTAGCTGTAGCTGAGATGAGAGAGGTGCCAGCAGCACAGAGAGCCATGGCCAGGATGGAGGTAAAAAATTGCAGCACAATTGAAGTTCCTAATGTTCCTCAGCCCTTTCCAGCCAAGGTCTTGTCCTTACCTCCACCACTGATGCAGTGAAGCATCATGCTGTGTGTGTGTACCCTTGAATCCCAAAGTCTTAGGTGAGTTACAAGTAACTCCTGTGTAGTTTAGTACCAAACTTATTTTCACAGCCTCACTGTTTATTATTCCCAGTGCCAGCACAAGTTTTCTGCTGGGACCACTGGTTTATTGTGGTTTCTTTCACTGGAAGAGGCAAGTGAGGTGGCAATGCCTGTTGTTTAACATCAGCTGCAAGGTTTGTCTCATTTCTTGGAAAACAAGTTGAAACCTGGAGCCAAATACAATGGAGACATCAGCTACTGTCATCCAGCCATTGCACCTGGGCTGAAAAGTGGTGACTGTAAGGTAGCTGTTCTATATAATAAAGGCTGACTTGAAGTTAAAATAAAATAAATACATTGTCAGCTTTAGGTTTAGTTCTGGGGTCAGTATATCTAAGAAGCACAAAACAGTTCTTCGTATATGCCAAGAACTCCTCAACATCATTGCAAAATAAAACAAGGTGTCTTCTTAAGACTCCAGATGATCTATAACCCCCATATATTAGAGAAATATGCAGTGAAGATTAATTAGCTTTATTGCTTACTCCCCTTAATATTTTTAAGACACTTTGCTCTTTCTCTGTTTAAAAAAAAAATGGACTATGACAAAAGATGCCTTTTAGATCCTTGATCATTTAACGAAAGAATCCCAGATAAACCTTTTGCTCTCCTCTCTCTGTCTCACAGACACATCAGTATTGCAAGTTAAAAAAAAAAATAAGTTTACTTTCCTGCTTTGAGGCCACCCTGGGATTTAGCATCTCTTGCTAGGTAGGAGTGTGGATTATATCTCAGATAGAGGGGGGAAATTGAGTTTTTCCTCATAAGAATGCTGATCATTGAGGTCTTAAGAGAAGACTCAGTCTTCTCTGAGAGAAAAGAGTTCTCAGAGAACTCAGTTCTCTTATCAGAGGAAAGAGTTGCAATCATATTTTTAGCTGTACCTTGACAATGAGAGTTAGGGAGGAAGTTCAGAGTTTTCCTAAGAAAACTTCAACAGTCTCAAAACTTGGGATTGTTTCAAGGGGGTGGAGATGGCAAATGTGTGAACACCAAAGAGCTGTGATGGGAAGAAAAGTGCTGAACTGCCCAGTGGCACCAGGCACACCAGATATACTCAAAAGAGAGCCCCTGTGCACATGAAAATACATGAGATGGAGAACTTAATGAATATCAGGTGCTTGTGAGGTGGGGCAGAGGCTTGTGATGGTCTTCACTGGTGTGACTCCAGCTCACTCAGCTCTGAAAATCCAAAGGTCAGCAGCATCAAAATAAAACCTCACTGATGGATAACAGCAAAGGCTGAGCTTGTCTAATCCCACCCTGTGCTCCAAGGCACAGGTGGCTGCACCCAAACCATTCCTGATGCAGAGGGCTGAAATTAAACCACCAAAATCTCCAAGTGGTCATGCTCCAGCCAAAGGAAATTTGTCTGGTCTGAGATGGCTGATGTAATTTTCCATCTCCAGAGAAAGTTGGAAACTGGTCTGTTTCTTTCCTGGTTTTGTTTAAATCACAGTTAATTTTTTTTTCCAAAATTCTGTTTGTTTGCATTTAATAGAGTGCAATATGAAGTGATACTATTACTAGAAGGTACCACTCTTAAAGTGATGATGGACCTTTGCTGTAGGGTAAAATGCCAAACTCAGTGACTCACTTGAGATACAAGAAGAGTAAGAGCCAAAGGTTTTTGGGTTTTTTTTCTCTCCTGAAAAGGAAATAATTGTTCTTACAAAACACTCATTTTTTTGAACTGAGTTTAGAAGTTTACAGAGTCCTGCTGGTGACAAGCCAGCTTTGAGAAAAGTCCTGGCACCGTGGGTGCCTGTGCAGGGCTGGAGTTGATTAGGTGTCTGGGAGAACGCCCAGACAGGGCCACACTGGTATTGCAGGGTTGGGTTTTCTTTTCTTGCTCATTCCCCAGCTATTCTGACAGCTCATACAAGCACCATTACACTGGTGAGGGAGCAGGACAGCACTGCTGGTGGAAATTGCTCAGCAAGATGCTTTGTGCCCCAGATGTCCCACCAGCCAGCAGGGTGGGTGTAGAAGCGTTCTTAAGGGGAGCTTTCCCAACAAACTCCTGCACAGGGGTTAAATAACTCCCTGGATTTGCTGATCAATGCACCTGATGAGCTGTGAGTGAGTGTGGCAGCTCCCCAGGCACTTGATGTTTTTGAAAACCCACTTCTGGCTTCTTGACATGAGGTGTCAGAGGCCAGTGCCCCTCAGTTTGTGTGGGGAGAGACCAGCAAGATGTGTGTGAGCAGCTGGAAGGGCTCACTCAGAAACTGTCTTTTCATAGCAATTTGAAATAGTTTGGGTTGTATGGGACCATAAAGATCATCCAGTGCCACCCCCTGCCATGGGCAGGGACACCTTTCATTATCCCAGGTTGCTCCAAGCCCCATCCAACCTGGCCTTGGACACTTCCAGGGATTGGACAGACACAGCTTCTCTGAGCAACCTGTGCTGGGGCCTCACCACCCTCAAAGGGAAGAATTTCTTCCTCATATCCAGTCTAAATCTACCCTCTGTCAGTGTTTGGTGCCTCTAATTGGACTTTTTTGAAGAGTGGTTTATGTTTCCAAGGGCCCAGTGATAAATTAAATTTTGCGTCTAGTAAATAACCTATCCAAGCAACTCCAGCCAGTGCCATTTTACAGAGTACTCTGCCTGAAAATTATTAATCCTGTAGGGTTTTTAAAATTCTAGCAAATCCTCAGGTTGCTGAATTTAGAGGGGGAAAAAAAACCAACCCAGAAAAAACCAACCAAACAAACATAAACACATTGGTCACTGCAGTATGACCTAGTTATTTTTTCATTTCTGATGAACTCTGTTCATGGTTGCTGGATAAACTTTATGTTCATCATACTGAAATAATTTGCAGGCTCCCAAGGAATTAAGAACAGGCATTAGGTAACGAGCTAAATTAGATGAAAACCAATCCAGATTCACTGTGGGATCATTCATGTGCATACAATGCAGAGTGTTCAAACACACGGTCTGGTGCTGTTAAGAGATTTGTTTTCCTTGTGTTTATCTCCCTATGCCAAGTGTAGGCTGTTAAAGCTTGGATTTCCTGAGCCAATGGCAGGAATCATTTTTATTCTCAGTGACTTTGGATTAAAAGGATTGGCACGTGTGTTCTCTTGTATGGAGTGGACACACACTGGGTTCCAGGCACACCTCCTGCAAACTCTTTTTGTGGAGACTTCATTACTATTCTGTTAATACAGTCAAGGCACACAGCTCTCAGGCTCTTAAGCACATTGCTGACCTCAGAAGTGTGAATTTCCCCTTCAATGTTCGCTGTGTGGTGATGCACATGACCTGTACCTGGTTGTGCCTTCAGAACTGTTTCTGTTTTCCTTTTTTTTATTAAACTTGTCCATGATGGATGGGTCCAGTCTGTGGAATCTGCTTTGGGTGAGAGGGTCTGTCACAAAGACAGAATCACTGGTTATCAGATTTTGGGGTTAAACAGCATTTAATGCAGTTACCTTTTCAGACTCAGGTGTTACCTATATGGCATCTGTGATCCATTCTGGGATCCCTCCTCCTTGCATCCAGCACTTAAACTGTGCAACCAGAACAGAAACAAGCACCTGCAAGCTGCTCTTGCCTGTGCAGCACCTGGCACCATATTCAGTGTGGTCAAGGACTGTTTTAAACCCATCCTTGTTGTTGGTTTTATCTCCCCATAGGTTCTCAGCATGGTGATCAATGCAGCTTACAAGCCAGGGAGTGTTTTACGAGAACTGCAGCTTGTGGAAGACCCTCAGTGGAATTTCCAGGAGGAAACACTTAAAGCAAAGTAAGTCTTCAATGTGTGTTCTTCTGTCTAGGAGGTTTCAGAAAGGGAACTGACTAGTGGGGAATTTTTTTTTTTCTATTGTGACAGTTTAACTTTTCTAATTATCGTTTTGCTTCATTGAATTATTTGACTCATTCCATAGCAACTTCAGAAATGAAATATTCACCTGAACAATTCATTTCTATTGTCTTTCTCCAAGCAGCCATCCAGTTTTTGATGAAGTCAGGTCCTGAGTTTTATGATAAGCTCTTCTTATAAGCTTGGCTATTACTGAATTAACTCAATTCCTGACTTTCTAAATGGAGGAGTATGTCTGCTTTTAAATTAGAGCCTGTCAGGCTAATGCAGGAAAAAATTGTGAGAATAAATGGTACCAAGTAAAGTTCAGACAAATTAGCAGGGACACATTTTTTTAGCAGGAGTCTGATTAGGGCAATGCAGTAACAGATCAGAGATTCAGGTCAACATTTGATGCCTTTCTAGAATTTGTTCTTCAGTTCTCTTCTAAACAGCACCAAAGAATATTGAATTCCTCATTCCAGCATTAAAATCTACTTGTTTATGTCTTCTTGGTGTAATGACCACTATACTTAGGATGTATTTCAACAATTGTTGTCTCTCTGAAAGAGGGGAGTCTCACCTAAGCTCTCTCCAGAGTCCTGAAGAATAATTCTTCCCACTTGAAGATGGATCTCTATAAATATTTCTTTGAAGAAAGCTTTCTTTGTTAACTAATGGTCACCTTGACTTTTTAAGTACTGCAGTTAAATGCAGTGAATCTCACCCTTTGTACTGAACTCTGTAACTCCTTTTCAAAGAAAAGCAATTTTCTCTTGGTTATTTGGTATGAATAACTGCCAAACACAGCACTATTGATGGCTGCTGTATTTGATCTTTGCCCATGCAGATATTGCAGAGAGTTCATGGTTGAGGGAGGGAGTTGAAAAACTTTTACTCTGTGTACACTTAAACTGCTTTCCTGAAGGAGGATTGCAAACGAAATGAAAATCTACTAAAACATCCTATTTTTAATTTGCTGCTCTCACCAATGTAGTATGTCAGGCTTTTGTGTTTGTTGTGGATGGAAGTCTAAAAGTCAACTTTGTGCATGCAGATTTTCATTTAAAACAGATCTTTGACCATGACCTGGTTTTCATTGATTCCAGGATCCCACATCATGTGCTACAAATATCAGATAATTCACTTAGCAGTTGAGAAGTCAAGTTGTAAGGCCCTATGTTACTTAACACCCTCTCCTGCAAAGAGCTGAGCTTACAGGCAGTTTCCCTATTAGCAGTATCCTGAGTAGGATTTTGTTGGGGTTTCCCCTTTGACTGTGGGGATATGCCTTGTGCAAAAGCAGAAATACCCATTTCTTAAGGCTGCTGCAATCCACATTTCTAACGGGAGACAGCCTGTAAAATGTTTATGTGACCACCCATGATAGTATTTTACATTGCCCCCCCAGTCACAGTCCATGTCTGTGTTCCTGCATGCTGCTGCATGCTGTGTTCCCAGCAGGCATCCAGCTCATCCAGGGAGTCGGGCAGCCTCTTTCAACTTTGTTAAGCCACAGAATGGACCATCACAGGCTCAGAGCCAGGACAGCAAGTTTTGAAGTGCCTTCTGAGAGCAGCACTTCTCCTCCAGTGGCTCCTGAGGAGACAAAGCTCATGGGGCTGGACAGCTCCTGGTTCCTGCAGCTCTCTGGCTTCTGTGACTGAGCAGTGCTTGATGGTGGTGCCAGCTCATCTGTGGGTAATTTGAGGACTTGTAAGAGTGCATGGCAGAGGGTTGACATGCCCCAAGACTGACTGGCTACCCTAGGACTTCTTTATTCCTTTTTAGTTTGCTTGAGCTGCTCCATCCAGAAGTTTTAATTTCATATGGTTGTTCGGGAGCAAAAAAGAAAAGAGAGTCATGAAACCAGGTACTGTGGAACATACAAACAGTGCATGACACCTTCAACCAGGTGTGACAGTGCTCCAGAATCTTAAACAGGGGTGTGTAATGAGCAACAGAGACCTGCAATGAGCAGCTTCAGCTCCGTGGGCTCTGGATGGTGCCTGTTGCTCAGGATGACAGCTCCAGAGCCAGCTGTGATGGGACTCATCGTGTCACCTTCTTTCTGATGTGGACTGGCACCTCCTTGGATCTTGGCAGTGCTGTTTGTTTGCAGTAAGGTAGAGCAAAGGGATTGGTGAAGAAAAAGCTGCTTTTCCCACTGTTCCAAATGCAAGGTTTGGCACTGCCAGGAAGGCATTATCTCAGTCCTGGGGCAGCCTGCATTTAGTTCACTCTGCTATCATGAATGACCACTGTGGAATCAATTACGCTCACCTTGCAAAGAAGATAAAACAATTTAGGTTGTCCAGAGAGATGTGTTTGCAGTGTGTGATGGCAGCTGTTTCCCATCAGTGCTGCTGGCTCCATGTGAGAAGAGTCAAACCTGATTTATTGATGATGATGAGTTAGAAATGTCAGGCTTGATCCTCCTGGGTTCCCATGAGGGCCAGTTGAAGCTGTCGGCATTCAACCCGTAGAGTTTTGATGCTCTTAAGTGCAGTGCCTACATCTTGATTTGCCTTCCCAGTTTTACATAAAATGCTTAAGGGACTTCATGCTTTTCAAGGGTTTTCATTTCTGAGGGCTGATAATGGGGCTGTTTGGATTTACCCATTTTTGCAGGACTTTGGACATAAACAAAAGTGGTGTGTGCAGAAGGTTGTCTCCTGGGTCTTGTATAAAGCCCAGTTATCAAAATAATAAAGATGAGTATTCCTGGACTCCTTCATTAAATGAAATCCTGAGAGCTGCTCAAATCCAGTAGCTAAACTCCAGGAATATTTACCCCTATGCCAGACATCATTGCTTATTTATGAGGCTGCATTTCAAAGAAAGCCTTTTCACTGCAGCTGCTTTATAGAAGACTGCCTTTAACTAGTGATAAGTGAGGGTGAGGTGTTTGAAATCTTCTTTGCCTCAGCCTTTGCTAGTGGGGGTTTGCTCTCAGGCTTCCCAGGGCCCTGATCCTGTTTGAGGGAGTGAAGTGTTACCCACAGTAGGTGGAAAGGAATCTAAAAACACTGGATGTGCACGAGTGCATGGAAGCAGTTGGGATGCAGCCAGCTCTGCCTGGGAGAACTGGCCAATGTCATTGTAAGGCCACTTGCTGGCGTGTTTGGAAGTTGATGACAATGAGGGAAGAATCCTAATTGTTGGAAAAAGGCAGTTATCACACCCCTCCTTAGGAAGGGCAAGAAGGAGGATCCAAGTAACTGCAGGCTGTCAGCTTAACTTTCCTGGAAAGGTTATTAGCCAAATCCTCTTGGAAGCCATTTCTGAGAACCTGCAGGACCAGTAGGGGACTGGCAAGAAGCAAAGGGCGAGTTGTGCCTGATGTGATGAGGTAACTGGTTTGGGGTTGAGGAAGAAACTGTGGAAATTAATTTGTGTTCATTTTGAGCAAGGCTTTCTAAACCAGGATCAGTGGAATGACTTAAACCTTTTATTTCTGTAATCAGGAGAATTAATGAGACAAGGCCTCACAACCGGAGCATTCCAGTGCCCTTTCTGAATCCTGTGTTCAAGAGTACAAAATGCCACTGGATGATTAAATAGCTTTGAAGGAAGTTAACTCCTTATGTTTGGCAGCTGTTAAGGTAGACTGACAAAAGGAGTTTTCAGTCCTCCAAAAGGAAATTGAGACTTTTAACTACTGAGTTGTTCAAATTTGTCTGTTCAAATTGTTGGAATGCCTTAGAATAGGACTTTTGAAAATGAAGTTCTCAGTGTTCTTTTTGAAGTTTTTCAGCACAAGACTTTCTGTGTCATCACACAGCAGTCCCTAACTGGAGCTTCTGGAAGGCACTATGTTCTCGTGAACCTCTAATCTATTTTAAGGAGCTTCAACAGAAGAATTATATTGCAAAGTGCTGTTCATTTAATATTTTTGCTCATGGATCAACAAGTGTATTTTCCATAGAAATAGTTTCACCTTTAAGGTTTTCTCCGAGTTTGGGATCTGAGGGCAGAGAAGAGGGAAGAGGGAAGAAAGATTCTTTTGGTTTTAGCTGAACAATCTGGTTTTTTAAAAAAAGAAGAGTGATTGCTGAGAAAACAAAAAATATTATCCTTGACATAGCAATTTTCCAGGTCTCCAGTACTGCCATGCTGTACATGCAGATACTTGCTGCTTGCAAGTGATTGAGAAGATTAGGAGCCCTGGTATAAAAACACAAATAGGAGCATCAGTAGTTGGTAACTTTTTGAGAGATGCTAATTGAAAATGTTTTCTGACAAAGGAGCTCCTTCCACATGGCTGTCCTAGAAACAGCTCAGATTACATTTGCTGGTACCTGTGTTAAAAATCTTTAGTGTGTGAGGAATATGGAAAATATTAGTAGAACCTGGTTTATAGTTGAAAGAGGTTCTGCCAAGACCAAAATGATGTAAAATATATTGCTTTGGCCAGTACTAACACCTTGGGTTATTGAGACTGATTGCTGCAGTCATGGAGATCTCCGTTTTGCCATCCCCTCTGTTAATTAAAATGTGTGTTGCATTCAAAGAGACAATGAAATCAGCCAGTTGTTCATTTTCCTAGTTTCATCTTTTCCTTTCAGCAGGCACTGTAGTACAATGGGTCCTTCCTGGGCAGCCAAACACAATAGGAAGCACACAGTTAGAAAAAGTCAGCCATCCTTGAATAATACCCATCAGGCAGCTTTCTTAGCTTATAAGAAAGAAGATCAAGAGGCAATTTGATTAGAGTGCTTTTGCAGGGAAACAAAACCAGATGCAGTCTTTTCATCCTAGTAGTGAAAGTCAGAACAAGGACAAATAAATGTGAGTTAAATTCAGATGCATCCAGACATAAAATGAGGTGTAGGTACAGGTGCTCCCTGTGCCATGATTCTTCCAGTGTGGAGGCTGGAGCTTGTCTGGAAGTGCTGGTTTAGTCCAAGCAGAGTTATTTGGGTCCAGGTGAAAGCAGCACAGTGAAATCCTGCAGCCTGCCTGTGAGAGCAGACTCACTGACCAAACCATCCAGGCTGTTGTTAAACTTAATGGCTCCTGGAGAAGTAATAAGTGCAGGAGTCTTTTCAAACACGTTGAAAAGAAATACAAAACTTTTATAAGTAGATGCATTTAAATGCCTGTGGCATTTAGTGGTTTTGGTGTTAGGTATTGCCAAACCCTGCTCAGCCAGCCTGCCTTTGCAGCTGTTTCATAGGGGACCTGGGATCACAACAGTGCTCTGTACCTGAAAGGAACACTTTGCCTTTCTCTTCATCTGTCCAGATCTTTAAGAGTGTGTGGAAAGTTGGCTCATTAAGTCATTCATGCATTCAGGTGAATGAATCCAGGATTGTCTTGGCACCAAAAGGGGTATCAGAGCCTGGCACCTTGCAGGAATGCTCATTCAGGTTTTATGCTGAGGTGATAATTTGGATTGAGGCCTGAGGATGGTTGGACTGGGCTGTTCTCAGATCCAAATTTCATTTCGGGTTCCCCTTTACAACACTTTATGTGCCACAGTTTCAAGCCCTTTTCCCACACCCCTTGTTTCAGAAAGAGCTGTCTGAATGTTTTAACTCTCTGGTCACATCTTTATTTCACCACCTCCTCTTCCTCTCCCAAATCTATCAGCAGCTGCTAGGAAACTGCAGATCTTAATACACTGACAAATGCTTTGTTTCATTTTTCCTGGTGACTGTATCTTTGTCTTTCCTTGCTTCCCATCCAGTAATCTTTCTTCCACTGTTGTTCCCTCTTTTTCTTTCCTTACGTGTTACTTTTCCCTCCTCTGAGCACATTTGTAATGGCAGCACCGGGCTCTGGTGCAGTTGTGTCTCATGTTGCATTCCTCAGGATGCGTAAGAGATGTTTTAAAAACCTTATCTCACTGTTTACAACAGCTTGCTGCTGCTGTTTAATAAATTACAGGTATAATTGGTTTTCCAGGGTTCACATCTACAGTGTAGTACAGCAGGGATGTAACTCTATCTTTCTCAGCCATTTATCACTCACAAACACTTCATATGAAACACCGAAATAAATGTTTTAGTGGCGTAGCAAATTTAAGACAAACCTTTCATTGTAGGTTTCTGCTCCAAGCATTCCCTGTAGGAATCAGGTTTTAGGACCTGTTGCTGCAGCCCTGTTAAATAACTCCAGAGACTCCTGATGAGTTCCTCAGGTTTTGTAGTGCCCACGTCTCAGAGTGGTGAAGTCATCTGGGCCCGGGGTGGCAGAGATTGCTGCTTCACCCAGATACATTTTCACAATGAGTGTGTCCTGATAGCCACAGCTGGCACCATGAGTCTTGGGGATTATTGGGAGCTGGAACACGATAGGGGAGCAGGAAGGAAGGCAGTGGAGAAAACCAAAAGTGCACTGGGGCTTAGAGATTCTAGTCCAGACACAGGGTGGTGACCAGAAAGCTCTTCAAGGTGTACAAGCATGTGATCATGGTTCAATATATGAAGAGAGATTGCATCCCTCTCCCAAAACCTTTGCAACAGTTCACAATAAGGGCTTGCTGTCCTCTGTAGTATCCTCACCAAGGCCAATGAGATATTTTCCTTCCCTTGCCACATCTACAGATACATCGAGTGTGCACATAGCTTCCTTCCCAAATCACGTCCACACCTTCAATTTATTTCACCCTTTTCTTCCTCGAGTCCATCTGAAATGGAGCCACTAAAAAAATTAGACCTGTTCTGCCTGCATTCTCAAGAGAGACACTCTCCCAAAAGTCCCTGGGGAGGGTCTCTCCCTGGCAGAGGAGAGTCTGGTCTGCAGCACGCCAGGATTTTCCTGGGTGGGTGATGTGGGGTCCTGTACTCCTCCCTAGGTACAGGGGGAAGACGTACAGGGCGACTGTGAAGATCGTGCGGACGTCGGACCAGGTGGCAGATTTCTGCAGGAGGGTCTGTGCCAAGCTCGAGTGCTGCCCCAACCTCTTCAGCCCTGTGCTGGTGGCCGAAGTCTGCCCCGAGAACTGCTCCATCCACACCAAAACCAAGTACAGTGAGTATTGGAAAAATGCCTCTTGGTGCTGGCTGGGAACCAGAGAAGTGGGAGACGGTGGGTGGTGAAGAACAGGAGTTGTGTGATATTAATACTGATGAGGATTCATCTCATCTAGGAGCAGTTACTTAATCTTGAGACCACCACAGGTTCCTTTAGAATTTTATACCAGCCAACTGTCCCTCTCACTCCATCCTAATACATCTGTTTGAACGTCATCACTTTTTGGAAGTCTTGAATTTTCTTCATATCTAAAGTTAACACAAGGAGCTCATAAAAGGAGCCTGCAGTGGGAAGCTGAGATTTTAACTCTAAGACAGCTTTGTTGGGTGGGATGAATCCTCCTTGTAAAGAGTTTGTGGCATACACACCAGCACAGGCCAGAACCACAGTGCTGGGGTGCTGGAAGCTTTGAACACTGACTCTTTACTCAGAGTGTTTAATATTTAAACATGACTATGCCTGTTCAGGAAGGCTGTTGTTAGTGTTCAGTGCTTTTTGTTGTCAGTATTACTGGTATTGGCTTTTAAACAGGTCAGGAAAGTGGAAGTGAGTGTTGCCCTTCTTCCACAAAGGTTGCAAAAAGCAGTGTAATTGATCTAAAGCAAGTCTCTTGAGTTTGGTGCCAGTAGAAGGAGGAATGCACTCAGGGGGATACTGAGATCCCTGGGGATGGGTTTCTGTACAAATTTACTCCTGAGCTGGAGTCCTGGCTCCCACTGGTAGCAAATGGAGAGCTGGGGAAGCTCCAGGTGAGGCTGTCCCATTTCAAAGTTGATGGTTTATATGACTGGATGGATTTTTCCTCAGAACTCCATTGATTTGCTGAAAGGCTCAGTTCAGTTATGAACTTTGTCATTTTAGTTGGGCTGGGGTACCCTTGCTGGCCAAGGACAGTGTCTTTCATCCCCAGAGTGTGTCAAAAGGCATTTAATACAAACATTTAATGTAAGGTCAGAGAACTCTCACGTCCTTAATTTCTACCTGGACCACAAAATAGTTAAAAGTAATAATAATCCATTCCTCTGTACATGACTGAGGCTAGCTGGCCCTCTCCTCTCTCTGCTGAAAACTTTAGCAACTTTACCTCACGCAGAACTGCACTGGATCAAATCTGGAACTTGTTGGCCTCTTTCCCTCCAAATCACTGCTCAGCTCTGCCTAAACACATTGTTAAATTCTGAAGCCTTCATTCATCATCAATAAATCTGGATACGTAAGAGCTGTAACACTCTGTGCTAGTCCAACATGACCTATTTATGCTGTACTTTTTTTTTTTCTCAAATCAATGTATTTTAAAGTTTAAATTGCACTTAGAGTACAGTCCTGAGCCTGTAGCAAGGGGCAAGCCAAGGTTCCCTTCTTTGGGTGGTTGAAGTTTTTAATGGGCATTGTGCTTCATTTTTCCAGCTTATTATTATGGGAAGAGGAAAAAAATCATTAAACCACCCATTGGGGAAAATAACAACATGAAAAGTAGCCACGTCAAGCCAGCCAGACGCAGAAAGAGGCGGAAATCCATCTTTGTGCAGAAGAAAAGGAGATCATCAGCTGTGGATTCGAATGCTGCAGGCTCTGCAGAGGTTTGTGTCACACGGGATAAATCAGCAAAAACCCCTTGGTGCCGCCTTCTTGTCCCCCATTGTGCATTTTCCTTTTGAGTGAGGAAAGTGTCCTTCTCAGCACACCTGAACACTTCCACTTGCTATTTTGGATCCTTCCTTGCTGCTCTGTTCTTCGAAGATCAGACTGGTTTTATTGGGGCACTATGGGGAATTTTACCTTGTCCATTTCAGAGGTAGCAAGCAGATTTTTGCTCCCACCTTCCCAATGCTCACTGGCTGACATGCTGCCTAATATCTCCTTATTTTATTTCCTTCCTTAAAAGCAGGCAGATGAGTCTGTTGGATGCTTTGCGAAGCATTTAGCAGAATGAAGGAGCTCTGTGATCCGTGTCTAAGATCTCCAAGTATTGTAATAAATAATAATAGCTCATAGCCATTGTGGTTTCAAGGAATTTTTTTTTTCATTAACCATTCTTAATACTTTTGGCTCACAACATCAAGCCTTGGCATCCAAGCAAATGGTTTGTGTCCCAAATACATGGAATTTGAGGGGCTCAGTCTTTCCAGTCTGCTGTGTGGTACAGCAGGATCTGAGCCTCAGCAAAGATTCATGTCCAAATTAAACCTGGAATAGACTTAGTTCTGTATGGGCTGTTTTCTGGGGGCTTTTCCCATGGTGGCAATAACAGAGCTCATGTGTGGTTTCACTTCCTCAGCTGAGTGCCAGTGATTGCTGCTTTGTGCAATGTGAAATAAAATTGGTTTACTTAAATTCCCTCTACTTCAGCTAGAGTAGGTTATTTTATTCAGCTTTCAGTTGACTGCCTGCATCTTCATGGCTTGGTCCTCATTTAGGTGTAGTTCTGCTTCATTTCCTTAGATTATACCTGCTTCAAAGGAACTTAAACTTATGTTAAACCTATATCAACCATTAGCCAAGTTTTTCAGCCTTTCAGCCAATACAACTATCTTTGTCTAAATTGCTTTTTCACTCAAGACCTGACCGTATGGCTTTGGGTGCCTGCTCACACTTGGATCAGAGATAAGCTGTCAAAGCCATTTGGGCAAGTTAAATATATATAAAGTACAAAATGCACACTTTCCATCAGTTGGTGAGTGCCCTTAATCCCTGTGTGACAGAAATAACAAGAATCTGGTATAATACTTCTGATGGAACTTTGGGCTTCACCTCCAGCAGTTCAGTGTTGGGCTGAAAGCAGGGAAATCTGGGTGAAATCCTCTGTCCTTTTGCAGCAATGCCACTAAAAGATTGCAGTCTTGAACATCGAGACATTTTCAAAACGCACTAAAATTTCCCTTTTCTCAGGAGCAATAAGACCCAAACCAGTTTGAAGCAATGTGAAAGTTTAAAGTCAAGCCTGTTTCTGATTGTATCTCAGTCAATCTGAATCATCTCAGTCAATCTGAATTTCATTTTATCCTATTAGTATTTTCCATTCCTCCTCCTGCGCATCCGCAGTGCCACGAGTTTTGAGATACCAGCCCAAGACAGGAACATTCCGTGCCAGATGAGTTATTGCTGCTGACCTTTAGTTGGGAGGAGAAAAAGAATTTCCTGCCACGTCCTTTTTTTTGTTTCTCCTGCGTTTCGTAACAAATCGAGGGCTAATTCACTTAGCGCTGTAATGAAAACGAGGCAGTGCAGTTAAAATAAATGCCACCAGCACGGCCATGGGGATGCAGTCCGACCCCGTGCCTTTGGGTTTGCTGCCGGGTGCACCTCCTGGATGCTGTTTGTGCGCGCAGGAGAGCGAGGAGGACGAGGCCATGGAGGACGAGACGGGCAGCGAGGAGACGAGCTCGGAGCTGCGCGACGACCAGACGGACACGTCCTCGGCCGAGGTGCCCTCGGCACGGCCCCGGAGAGGCGTCACCCTGCGGAGCAGCGCCGAGCTGGACCGGCCTCCTGCCCCCGAGAGAGCCCGCCGGAGCCGCCGGCCCCAGCCCCGCTCCTGCAGCCAGGCGGAGAAGGGCGCGCCGCCCAAGGAGGTGAGTGTGTCCCGTGTCACAGCACCGTTCCTCCCGAATTAGCCCTCCGTGCCAGACTTCCCTGCTCCGAGGAGGGCGTCCCTGCTTCTCCACAGGAGGTCGTTTGCTTTATGAAAAGCTGTCTTTGTTATTTCTTTTTTCCTCGCAGGAAATTAAGCAAGAAGAGGAGGAGAAGCTCGTCCTGGACAGTAACCCACTGGAGTGGACTGTGACTGATGTCGTGAGGTTTATTAAACTCACCGACTGTGCACCCCTTGCCAAAATATTTCAGGAGCAGGTAGAAGTCCTTTTGTCGCTTGTCCCTTTGTGTCTGTGGTGCTTGTTCATGTTACAAGACATCCCACCTTGCTGGCTGGGCTTGGGGCTTTGGTACGGAGACTATGACCAGACTTCAGGTCCATCAGGCCAAGTTATAACACCAGTTTTGTCAAGGCATTAGAACCCTTAGAAACTTGAGTCAGAGCTTTGCCAGATCCTCAGAGAGTCCAGAAACTCAAGAGCCTTGTGAAAAACCCTTGTGGAAAGCAGGAGGTTTAGTCCTTTCCTGCCAAGGTCCATGATGTCATACTGATATCCCATAGGTAGGAACCTCAGTGTAAAAACAGATAATGGTTACCTGATACATACCAGGCTTTCTCCAGGCCACGTGGCTTCCATCCTGTTCTAAAATACTAGCCTGGGAAGCAGAAAAGTGCTGCTTGAAGCCCAAACTGGCTGTCTAAATTTTGCCATTAACACCTAGATGTCCAGTGTGTAGACACCTAATTCCTGACTACGTTCCTCTGAAGATCTGCCAGTCAGGCTTTGGATGATCTAAATTTAGGAGATGCCAGCCTTCTCCCCATTAAGCAGATAGGTTTGCAGGAGCAGAAGCCAGTGTTCTTCATGTCAGGCCTGTGTGAGTGTGTACAGTTTATGTGGAAAGAGCCATTCCTTGGCAAATGAGTCGCAGCCACTGCTGAGGGTAAAGGGCAGCACTAATGAGCCGTAGTCAGGAAGAAGCAAGTGTGGTTAATTGGTCAGTGGTGTGGCCAGCTGCTCATTGAACTGTCTCTGATTCTTTACCATGGATGACCCCAGCTGCTGTGGCTGGGAGGAGAAGGTTGGAGGGTGAGTTGGAGTGAGTGAAACTCCCCAGAGCAGAATGCTGCAGTTGCTGTGTCACAGCGAGCTCCAGCCATTTGTTAACCAGCCTGGAGCAAGGCCAGGCCTTGGAAGCCAACCCTGTCACTCCTTTGCCAGAGAGTTTTACAGTGGCTTGAATCAAACACTGGTGACTGGAGCTTTTCCTCGTGAAGCCCTGGTGCAATGGTCTGTGCCATCAACCTTCAGTGGAGGATGGACCCGAGCTGTGGACAGTCCTGATCAAAGCAGCACTTCAGGTGTCTAAATCCTCCTTGTGTTCAGTGCTGCCTAATCAGGGCTTCCTGGGGAGTTTATGTTGGCTGTGAGCTGTTGTGCATGGACTCTGATGCTCCCTAAAGGGTAAAAAGCAGTTTTGTGGCCTGGTCATCTCAGTCCTTTAAAGAATAAAGAGAACTTGAGCTCTTTATCAAGAAGAGGATCATAAAGCCAACAGAAGTTCCCAGTGAAATTTCTCACCCAGGGTTCTGGTTCATGGAGTTTGGTGCATAGTTATGCTTGAGGAAGAGGTATGACCTGCAGAGGTCCTTTCCAGCCTACACCATTCTGGGATTATGGGATATTAGAGATTGCAAGAGCTTCTGGTGGTCCAGGCCCCTCTCTTGGTCATTCAGCAGTGGAACAAGACGTGTCCTGTGTGTACCTGGGTACAGGGCATGGAGCAAGGCAGACATAAACCTGTGCTGAGCAAATTGTGGGTCTGAGTAGATAGGGAAAGGGTCTGACTTGGCAGTGGGACCAGCATCAGTTTCTCCATTCAGCTCCCTCCTGTGTCTCCTGGTGTCTCTCTGCAGCCTGCCCCTTGTTTCAGTTCCTCAGGTGTGAAATGGGCTGAACAGATCTCTTTGAACTCTGCAGAGATTCTTTAGGTGATCCCTCATTTCAGCAGCTGGGAGGCTTTTTCCAGGCTGGGGGTTAAGGTGAGAACCTATGAGGGGACACTAGACAACTTCTGAAAAACCATGTTGTATCTCAGGGAAAGGAGATATGGGCAGTGTTAAAGTGGGAGAAAAAAGCAGAGGATAAAATAACTTAATTTTTAGGGCAAGCTGCCCTTCTTGTTTCTCCAAACTTGCTTATTCATTCTGCCCTCCAGAGTTCCAGAAACAAAACCATTTTCCCTGTGCTTCTTTCCCCAGGACATCGATGGCCAGGCCCTCCTGTTGCTGACACTGCCCACGGTGCAGGAGTGCATGGAGCTGAAGCTGGGTCCAGCCATCAAACTGTGCCACCAGATTGAGAGAGTAAAAGTTGCTTTCTATGCACAATACGCCAACTGACTGCACTTCTGCATTCCTTCCTGTCCCCCTCCTTGTCCCCTGTCTTTGTTACCACTTCAGCTTGTTCAAGGGGTTTTCTTCCCCCATACCCTTTTTCTTTTCTGAGAAGAATTGGAATTGGAAGCACTGGGAGCAGTCTCAAAGGGGGAAGAAAAACAAACACAAAAAGAAACGAGCTACAAATGGAACTAACTTTTCTGTACTTGTAAAGCACATGGAAAGACTGCTGGCATCTCTCCTCATGAGCCTCTCCAACCCATTGCCCAGTGGTGCAGGGCCAGCAAGGATCGGGTGGTTTGTCACCAAACCAAACCTACCAGTGGCAGACACGTTCCCAAGGAGAAGGGTCAGACGTTTCCAAGTGGTCATGGTTTGTCTAGGACAATTTCTGGACATGAACCTTTCTTTTAGACAGCTCTGGCACTCTTCTTTCATATTGAAATGTAAGTCATCATTTGTAGCATTACCTGGAGTTTTACTGCAAGTTTGATCTTGCTGATCAATGGGTTTGTTTTTTTTTCTTCCTTCTGCCTTTCTGGTTTTACAAAAGGAAAAAAGTGTTACACCAGGCATATAATGATTATTCCTGACTGGATATTGAAAGGGGACTCAAGCCATGGTCTCTGTGACGTCAGACAAAATTGCAGTGGACTGACAGGGGTGACACAAGACCTGGTGGGGCAGCAGCACATCCTGAGCCACGCTGGCTCTGCACAATCAGCTGAGTATCTCAGTGATGGGATCTGTAGAATTCTCCATTCTTTACAGGAACATGAAGGCTTTCATAGTAAAATCTTAACTCTTAAATCCAAGTCAATTTAAAGGCGTGTCTTTGAGCCATAAGGTGACAGCAGACTGGGACCAGAGTCTCCTTCTACCCTGTGCTCAGAAGAACCTACTGACCAACACCAGGCTGCAGCTGCTGCATTCTCCTTCATTGGTTTCCTTTTAAAATTCTTTGGAGAAGAAGGGAGACTTCAGATATAAATACCCTGGAATACATCCAGATCTTGCCCAGAGGGTGATTTAGGCAAGAAGCCTTGACTCTGCCATGCATCACTTGGGAATTCCTAGCTTGCCTTTCAGCAAGTTTCCTGATTTGTCACTGAGGAATGGGATTGGTGCAACTGCTGCAGGCTGGACCAGATGCCGAGACTTCATCACAAATGTTTTTGCATGGGAGATGAGCAGGACTAGATCTGTTCTCAGCTGTTGCTTTGTTTTGAAGATCTTCTTCAAGTTTTAATGGGTTCAAGGCAGTATTAGTTGCCTCTGCATCAAATGCTGGGGTTTTGTTCTTCAGAAATCCAGAAAAGGGTTCTGTAGTAGCGCAGATATTAAAAAAACTAAGGTTTAGACTGGATTTCCTGCTGACAATGGCAGTGAAATGTGTCAGCAACTGATTTGATAACTACTGTGGATCCCTCTCAGGGTCCCCTGAAAGTGTTGCTCAGTGTTTTGTCTCTGAAGACAGAAGGATTGTGCCCAGCAAAGTGAGAGAACAGCTGAGAAAATCAGGGAGGCTGTTTCTCCCAGCTCCTCCTCACTTCAGCCCAGTCCTGGTGTTACATCTGTCAGCAGGAGACAGCTCCTGGGACGGTTCTGTCAGGAGAACTGGCGCATGAGGACATTCCAAGGAAGAGGAGCAGAAAGGCTGTTTGCTAAACAGCATCCCAGCACTGATCCTTTACTTGTCAAATCCACCTTCTTCTGCTGTTCTGATGTTCTTGGAGTTTCTGGCCTCTGGGATTTGTCAGAGACATTTCATGCCTTCTGGGATACACTGCAAAAATGTCATTTTTTGTCTCCATCAGCCTTGTAACTGTGGATATTCCTATGGCAGCTAATTCCTCATGGAGGCATGACTGGGGAGCAGACACACGCAGACTCTGAGAGCAACTAGCTCTAGTGCTGGCCAGTCAAGGAATGGATGAAGCACTGAGCTAAAGACATGAGAATCTTTACTGGCTGTTCAGGGAAGTTAAATCATACTCGAAACTCGAACTATTGAACAACAAAAAAAAGTTTTAATTTTATCTTGCGCCAGGTCTTTTATTTCTACAGATTGCTCTTTGCTCACTATTTGTCTTTCACTTTATTGTTCTTCAGTGTTGCCTCATTTATCACTTTCTGTCCTCTCAGAGAAGTTGATAACCTGAAATCTTTATGCTAAAATTACCTTGGGTAGTAAATGCTTTGCTGTTTCTTTTTAGTCTGCAGCATGGGAAGGGATACAGGTTTGGGTATTGTTGTCTGTTGCATTGGTTGCTTTCCAGAAAAGCTGGAGCTGAACTTCTTGGGCCATTTCTTACACTAGTGGAGAGTGAGTGTTGTGGAGTTTAACTGGACAATATGCTGAGATTGAACAGAGATCAGAAGGAACTAATTACTCTTGCCTGGATTTCATTTCAGTTCTGGAACATCAGTAAAGCTTTGGAGTAATGTGCTTCAAAGGAGATGATGGAGTCTTGCTGGACTAAAATGCAACTTAACTTTGCAGTGTAGAAGTGCAAACCACTGTTAGTTTGTGGGATTTTTTGTTCCAGACCTGGTTGATTGTAAGTTAAATTCAGAGCTGCTGCAGTTCCGGAGATGCACTGATGACAGTGGCGAAGCCACATCTCCTTCCCTGTTCTGAATTTGGCAGCCAGGCCTGAAGTTCGTTGTGTTACCAGCTGCAAAAGGCCACTGCTGTGAAGTGCTGAGCTCATGGTTATCCCAGGCCACTGCCAGGGGCTGGGGAGCAGCCCTGCTGTTCTTTCTGGGCTGTACTGACACAGACACTTTGCTGTGCAGGTGTTACTGGGCTCCCTACAGGCACAGGACCCAAGATGGGCATTCTTGGAACAAAAACGGGGCTGAAGAGTGTATGGAGCCTGCTTATCTTTATCTGCACTGGCTTCTTTGGAGCGTGCACTCAGTCAGGATGAACAAATCCATGGGCAGGTCCCGCTCCCTTCACAACCCTTTCCTTTACAGAATCAGCCAATTCCCACTTTTCAGAGCCTAAGCATCCATCTCTGAAATCAGATTAAATCATTAACTTAAGGAATGTCCATGATTTCCTGGTTGGTTGTCCTGCCTTCCTCCTGCTGTCGTGGATGCTCTTCAAGAAAAATGATCTTTGATTTCAGGGCTTTTCTTCCTTTTTCAGCTCACAAACACAGCTGCCAGCATGACCAAACCCTTGCTTTTCCTACCTCTCAGAGCATGAAGGCTTCTGAGCTCTAGGAGGATTTCAGGGTTTACAGTTCTTTTGTGTTACCCATATTCCATAACCCTTGATAGTTTGGTCCTGCAGGGTGCAGAAACCTCCTAAAAATGCTGTGTGCCCTCAGAAAACACCAAAATCCAGTCACACCTTGCTCTTAGTGAAGTACTCAGTAGATGCATGTCCTAGCTGAGATGGCCTGACCCACCCTGACAGATGTATGTGGATGCTGCTGGGATTTTAAAAGTTTCTCAGTGGGACACCTAAACTCATTTATTTTACTCTGGGCAAACAGCTAATTTGCCTTAAACTGGAAAGTCACCATTCCTTGGCTTTACCCTTCAGCCAGTTGCAGTCCCAGCTGTGTGGTGTCCCCATCTCAGCCTTTTGAAGGCAAACCAGGCGATTTTGGGCTGCCATCATCAACATTTAGTCACCTTAAAGCCTGCCTTGGTCTTTTCAGGGCACAAAATCGAATTTGGCAGAGCTGCTGTGCCATCTCAGTGTTTCAGAAGCTCTGTGCAATCGGGGCACTTGAAATAACTCTGTGCTTTTCTGGTGCAGTGCATCTGGAGAGCGATAAACTCAGAGTGTTCCTCTTGTTTCCAAATTCAAGTGCCAAAAGAGAGCAACATGCTGCAACTGAACACCATCAAAACCAGCTTTATTATGCGTGGATAAATACAGTCCCAAGGGCTCCATTTTGGTGCTAAGATATGTCATGCTGTATTTTCCATTGCTTGGGATTGCAAAGCTGATTCCTTACTCCAGGAAATATTTTCTGTAATCTGCAACATCTTGAATATTAGATTTTTTTTTTCTTGTGACTGTACACTTTTTAACTTGGATACACTCAACAAATACTCTTTCACCCACAATCCTGGGTGTTTTGGAGATGTTTTATACAGTATATTTATGTAAAAATTCTTGCAAAATGTGGATGCATGTATATTTTCCCCTCAATAATATTCTTTATCACATCAGCTGACGCAGAACTAAAGGAATCTGTTACTCAGGATTTGATCCAAAAATAACTGAGGTTAGTGTTAGGGCCCTCATGACATGAGGCTGTGGGACCAATCCTTCACCATTTTCTCTCACATAGAAGTCAAAAAGTCTGCGCTTAATTAACAGAAAATGTAAATGCCTCCTTCTCCTAGCAGGCAGAAATGCAGCTGCAGTCTGTCAGATTTCACAAGAGAGGGCTTGTGTCCTTAGATGCTCATGAACTCCCTATAAAGGAGCAGAAGCCTTTAATGGTCTCATTTATTCTTTGGTACAATACTCCAGCAAGAAGTGTAAATGGTGTTAATGGCTGCATACAGATTATGAGCCAGTCATCAAAGATGAGAATTTTATAGCCCAGCAGTGCTTTAAATGTCAACTGTCCTGCAGAATAAGAGTGGTTTTGCAGTGATTTGGTGCCATGGACAGGAATTCTCTTAGAGAAGACAAGTGAACTGCACCAACCTGGGTCATAGTTACAAATACTCATGGCCTTTCTCTTGTTTTAGTCTATCTTGTTATTTTTTGCAGTGAAAAAGGTAAGTCTTGATCACTGCCAAGGATGTGGGAGAGGGGAGAGAGGGTTTCAAGAGGAGGGAGCCTGGAGTTCTGGACTTGAATTGTCTTTGTGGAGAGTGACCTCTCAGAACAGAAGCACAGTGGGGTCTGTGAGCACCATCCCTGAAAGCTTTTCTTTTTCACAGCAGAGATGGTTTTTGAGTCCCAGCAGGGGCCAGGTGAGAGGAGGGAAAGAAGCTGGCAATAGACTAAGAGCTACAATGCTGAAAGGTTCTAATTTTGTTTTCCCAGATAGAGAAGTCTGACTCAGATATCCCTACAGGCTCATTGGCTGGATAGGAGGGAAAATCAATCTTTCTTCATTGTACCCAACTCCTGTGTGTCTTCTGGAGTTTGGGGGCTGAAGACTCTCCTCTTGCACCTTCCAGACCCATAGGAAACATCAGGCTAAAACTTGAGCTCTCTCCCACAGGAAAGGGTGACATTGCCCTGAGTTTAGGTTGTGGATATACAGAACACTCTGCTCTGTGTTGTGATGTGACAGGATGAAAATGCTCATTCCCAGGACACCCCACCAGCTTCTCGTTGCTCCAGCCTCACTGGAGATTATAGACGTATAAATATCCGTAATGTATACATTGTAAATGTGGGCATTCCATTTCCCAGTCCCTGTTCTGCCAAACCTGGTCAGGATGTGCCAAGCTGTTCCAGCAGCCTTCACCTTCAGGAACCTGCTTTTTGGAAAACTCACCTGGGGAATGGTACCGTGACACTGTCACATGCACAGGCAGGGGTGTCCTGTGTGTTCCAAGGCAGGTGAAATCTCAAATGCAGCCTTGGAGGGGAGTTGAGTGTTTTCATGTGCCTTGTGTAGGACAAGGCGAGCACTTAAACCTTCCTGTCTCTCCTGGGGCAGCGGGAATTGGCTCCACAGCCAGCAGTTACACTCCATTCGTGGTGGTGCATGTTGGAAAACCTTGAATTGTTCTGCATTCCAGTTTGTACTGAAGGTTTTGACTCCAAGTTTGTGTACATAATCCCTTTGGTGTGTTGATACATATGTGTGTATATATATATGTATATATATGTGCGTGTATATGTATGTGTATATATATATACATATAAATCAATCAATGCTGGTGTTTTTACTTTTTAAAGTTCCCAGGGCGAAGGGCATGTTGTCAGTTTGCTGTAAGATTCTATTCTGTATATATGTTTCCATGTAAATAAGTGAAAATCTATATTCAGAGTTATATTTTAATTTTTATTCAGAATTAAATCCCTTTTTACTTGAAACAGTTGTAAGCCACGTTGTTAATAAAGTAACAATAAGTCATGTATCTCTCCAGGCTGGTTTTTTTGTTTGGTTCGGGTTTTTTTTGGGTTTTTGGTTTTGTGGGTTTTTTTTTGTTGGTTTGTTTTTTTTTGTTGTTGTTGTTTTTTTTTTCTTTTGTTTTTGTTTTTTTTGTTTGGTTTACAGGGCTCTGTGTGTCCAAGCTGCCTGGAATCAGTTTTGCCTTCAGTGAGCCTCCAAGCTTCCAGAGGTACAGAAGGATCAGAAGGTCTCCCTGGCTCAGCCCTCTGTAATACCAAGCTGAATAGTTTAGGTTTATGCATCTTGAAGTTCTTCCCAGAAGCAGGACATGGAACAAGAAAGGTGGTGGGTGGTGAGGAGACACAACAGCATCCAGGCACATTTTAAGAAAGTGATGGGAGCAGGGTGAAAAACAGGAATGAAAATTACTCAGCTACAGGCAAAGGAGGGTGTAGCGACAGAGGAGCTGATGGTGGCAGGACAGGAGTTACAGCAGCACATGGAGTAGGGAGTCAGAAAATAAAATTTCCCCAGGTGCACAGCAGCCATTGAAGATGGGGGAAGCCATTCTGCAGTGGGGAAAAAATATCTGTGAATTGCAAAGAGGAGCCTTCAGACATACCTGCTTTGCCAGACAAAACCTTGTGTGCGCTGCGTGCCTCGTGTGATGTTTTCCCTGCACTTACAGGCTGTGCTGAGCTGAAATTCCAGCTTTGCAAGTCCTGTCACCTTTCAGATCTCTCACTGACATCCTGAGTCCTGCTCTGAAGGTCTCTGTTTGTTGGGCTGGCTTGGCTGCCAAGCATTTGCCACTGGGGTTGTCACCTGTCCCCTCTGTGTCAGTGAAAGCAGGGTGGTGCACAACCCAACAGCTTCTGTTGATGTGTGCATGGGAGAAAGTGAGCAAGGAGTCCACAGAATTGGCTAACGAGTTGGGATGACTCTCTTTGGTTTTGCTCCTTCAATCCTATTTAAATGCCTCTTGTGGATACAGCAAAAAACAAAATTTCTCCTTCTATGTTCATAGTTTCTCCAGTTTCATCAAGACTGGCTGTTGTCTATCAGGTAAAAACACAACCATGGGCAAGCAGATGGGGGTAGAGTGACTTAAAAAATAATCAAACCGTTGAAAATTTGTTATTTTACAATGTTTTGGGATGATAACCTGTGGTCTGACTCCTTATGACACTGTGCTAAAGCCCAGGATTTGGGAGGGGCAGAAGTGCAGGTGGTCAGTGGCGTGAGCTGTCCAGACAGCCTTGGGAATAAAGCACCAGACCAGTGGGCACTGCTGGGTGTTGACATGACCTGCTGGACCACAGAAGAGCTCACTGAAAGCTGAAGTAGAGAATGGGAAGGATTTGAATCTGAGGTGAATCTGATGGCGACATAAAACCAAAAGAGCAAAAACTTGAGTGGTTTGTGATATTCTTCAGGATCCAGAGGTGAAAATAAATCCATGTATCTTCCCCTAACTCATTACATAATCATTTAAAAGTAATGCAAAGGTCATACACTGTTTTTTTTTAATTTCTGCCCCAGCTCAGGCAGGACTCAGATCTTTGCAAAGAGCTAATTTTTGAGTAACATGAAGCAATTTTAGTCAAACCCTGGCAAGATACTCCAAGTGAGTTCCTCAAAATTAATGATCAACACATGCAATATGGGGTTGCCATATATAATTTCCTGAGGGGAAGAACACCTACCAACCAGTCTTGCTTCTGATGTCACAGACCAAGGTTTTGAAGACACATTTTTAGTATTTTTCATGTGCAATTAATTTGTGATACTTGATCTGATTTGTTGACACAATCAAGCAGTCATGTAAGACACCAACATGTAGTCAACCATCCTTGCAACAAAAACACCTACAAAACAAAAGTTATATTTTCAGGTCTCTGAGGAAACACCATTTCCTTTCCTGCATACAGAATGAACAAAACAAGCAGGTAGTTATATTTCACTCCCAAGCTTTCTAGACAGGCTTTCAAGGCTAATTATTGTTTTTAATAACCATGTTGTTGCTGTTACTGCTGCTGTTGATAGCAGTTTTATTGCTTTCTTAATTTTAAGATTCATGGCTTTCTGTGAAATTTAATGATTCTCCAAGTCCCTCTACTGCTACAATATTTACTTAAGACTGATACACCTCTTGCTGTAGTGTCTGTACTCAATTACAATAAGTTGATTTTATAACTACATCTCAGCTGAAGTTGTAATTATGCTGTCTTCTCTAATATGTCATAAAATCTAAAAACCAGAAAAAAAAAACCAGTGCTGCAGGACACCTTGAGGTGTCAGGTTGACTCTTTCCCTCTGCAAAGCAGGACCAATTAGACAAACCTTGTTCCTATTTGGCATTTGTTTAACCTGACCTTCAGATGGGTGTCAAAGTAAGACCTCCAGCAACAAACCTTTCCCCAGCACTTTCCACAGCATGTAAAAAAAAAAAAAAAAAAAAAAAAAGAGATGGCATTTGGATGATGAAGTGTGATATTCCCAGGCAAAACCACAGAGCTGATGTTGCCGTGGAATGGTCATTTCATTTTGAAAAGCTCAGTCTGACTGCCGATTCATGTAGCAGTTGATAAAAGTAAAAACAGAAAATTCATTGTTAAAATGGATTAGATTTCAAGGAAGGGAAGGGAAGGGAAGGAAGGGAAGGGAAGGGAAGGGAAGGGAAGGGAAGGGAAGGGAAG